>JACEFZ010019532.1:0-61312 GCA_014155875.1 Cepaea nemoralis
GCTGCGAGAAAATGAGTGGTTGAGGTCACATTGCACTGTGAAGTTTTTTGCCATATAGGTATGCTTGAAACGTTGTACATCCATACGAGCGCAAGACATTCTCTCTCTCTCGTAGTACTGTAATTCCCTCTGCTGCTTTTAAATTTTCCCTGCTAGCATAGGCTACGGGGGAATAGCTCTGTTTGTACATCCCCCTTTTCTCTGCAACAACGTTGCCCCAATTCCTATGTTCTGGCATCGGTGCGCAGCACGAATGGTTGGTCGAGGTCTGGTAGATGTAAGACTGGATGAGCAGTTAATGCCTCTTTAGTGCTGTGAAAGCTCTCTCCGTCAGCTGCCCAATTGATTTTCTCTGGTTTCCCCTTTTTTTAAGATCCGTTAAAGGTGCTGACAGAGTGTTGAAGTCCTTGATGTATCTTTAATAGAATCCACATAAGGATACAAATGATCTTACATCCTTCTTTGTTTTTGGACGAGGTGCTCTCTGGAGTTTGTCCACATTTCCCTCTTGTAGAGTGATCAGTCCATGAGATATCTTATGACCTAGAAAGTCCAATTCTTGAATCCTATTTGACACTTCTTTGGTCTAGCCGTCAATCCAGTTTCTCTGAGGGCGCCTGAATAAAAGATGCAGTGTTTCTACATGCTCTTCAAATGTTTCAATTGCGATCAGGATGTCATCCATGAAGTGACTGATGTCTGGATGCTGTAGTGGGTCCAGTAATTTTCGCATCATACGTGTAAAAACGCTCGAAGCATTACTTAATCCGAATGGAAGAACGTTGAACTCATAGTGTCCTGCCAGGCGTGCTGAAAGCTAACCATGGTCTAACTTCCGGTTTTACAGAAATCTGATAATATCCCTTACTGAGATCAATCCTAGTAAAGTACTTAGCTCGGTTGAGTGCTGTGAAGAGTTTATACCTGATCATGCAGAGGTTCTGCTTGGAATTCAGTAATAGCAGTGAGCTGTCGATAATCGATGCACAATCTATGTTCTCCACTTGGCTTTCTCAATAAAACGACGCTAGCACTGTAAGGTGATTCAGATGGTGAGATTATTCCTGCTGTGAGCAGCTGTTGTATTTCTTCCTCTAAAGTCTTTTGCTTTGCATAAGGAACTGGGTAAGTCCTTGACTCGCACAGGCACTGTGTCATTTAACGTCATGTCAAATTCCTCCAAATCAGTTTTTTCCTGGCTTATCAGTAAGTACTTCTGCATACTTTGCCATAAGTTCCCTAATCTGCTTTTGCTGATCCTTTGTTAAGTTGGGATTGATTTCCACATCCTTAAAGGTCTCCTTGGCTTGCAGTGGGTACTCGACTCCCATTGTTGATCCTTCTTCGACTTCAGTAGCCACACTCATGGCCATCAGATGTGCAGGTTCGGTGGTTGAGGGTCTTTCATGATATTTCTTCAAGAGGTTTATGTGAAATACTTTCATCTTGCCTTTGACTGAAATTCTGTAGTTGGTACGTGAGATCTTCTCCGTCACTACATAAGGTCCTCTCCATCCTATTTGCAGCTTCCATTATTTGGGCTCTAAACTTTGCAGTTTCCGCCATGCCTAGAATTTATTGCTTTGCTCTACCTAAAAATATATAAGTGCAGTTAGGTCTGATTAATGTTAAGAAAGCATGGATGTTTAGCAGTTGATAGACCTAGAGTCTTCTAACTGGGATTCTGCCCCTTCTCCAAGGATTCTTTTAGCTCTTGAGCCCCCTTTTTATCAATTCTGATGAAAGTCTGGAGAATTCTCTCAGCCTGATTTATGTTAAGAAAGCATGGATGTTGAGCAGTTGATAGACCTAGAGTCTTCTCTCCCCAATTTAGTAATTCATCATCAGTGGATTTGTTTTGACAATTACACATTTAACAAATTCCAGTAGACATTGACACATGTTTTACACACATAATATGGAGAATCAACAGATAGTGTTGACTGACAAATCAACATAAGGTCAGTTAAGGTTCATCATTTATGGACTGGCCTGTGTCCTCTGGCCTGTTACATACATTTTCTGTTGTGGTTTACACAGGATAACATAGAAAATGGCATATAGGCCCAAGTTTACAGTCCATCAACAAATAAACATCAATGAATACTATGTCAACAAGTGTGGAAACATTGTAAACATTTAAATGTTGTACATTATAAGTGTGGAGATGATAATTCAACATTTAGGTATCTGTTCCTGAAATGGGTGGTGTGTGTTCCTTAGAGAAATGTAACCTTGTGATTGGGAGATTAGGATAAGCCTCGGTCCATTGTCTGATGGATCCACTTCAGTTCTGCCCGTGTAGCTTCTCTGAAGGCTTCCCATATTCTGCTCATGGCCTAGTCATCTTCCATCTCACGTGTGGTTCATCTCTTTCTCTCTCTCTTCCCTCTTTCTGGTCTGGGTTGGTTGGTTGGCCAGTTGGTTGCCACCAAGAATTCACTGTGTAAGATTCACATAGATATGTACAATCCTACCAATGCAATATTCTAGAAGTAGGTCGGAAGAAACCTAAATTCCTGAAGTTGGAACTATTTCCCCCCCCCCCCCCCCCTTCCTCTCTTCTCTGATCTAGTGTTGGGTTAATTTGGGGTGGTCAGAGTTTATCACACTGTGTACGCCTGGTATCAGCTGGTTCCTGCTGTATGTAAGTTCTCATTGGACCTGGGGTCAGTGAGACGTGTACAGTAAGACAGAGACAAGAGTGAGGAGGTGTCAAAATGCATATGAATAAATGGCATACATGTATAACATTTCTATCACTCAATTGGGTTTGTAGTGTGTATAAATGGTTCTCTGTGTTTTCCCAATTAACCAACTTTTCCTTCTTCTTTGTATAATAACTCCTCTCCCATTACCTGTTGTTGTTGTGGTGTTGAGTGTTGGGTGGTGTGGTGCTGTGTTTTAAGTTATGTTGAGTAGTGGGTTAAGTCAACTTCTGGTGATGGAGTTCCGCGAAGCATAACTTTTCTGATGTAATGCAGTTCATGAGTGCCCTTATCTAAGTAAAACCTGACATAAATATAAATATTTATTCCATCAAACCCTATTTATTCAATACAGGAAGGAGAAAGGGAAGATATGATTTCTCTTTCAGCTCTCTAGATTGGAAATAGGCATAGATAAGTCTGTTTTAAAACGAGGCACTTGTTCTAGTACACGAACTGTCTTATGAGCTGTAGATAGTGATAATAATTTAAGCAGTGTTTCTGCTGAAATGCACAAGATTGCTTTAGAATCATCACTTCGTACAGTTGTCTAGAATAGAATGTAGTATTATTATGCACTTCTTAAAGTTAATAACTATCTTTAAGAATATCAGAGATTGCAGTATTCGAAGAGAGTAGTAGATTGTCAGTTTGCCCGGGAAACGGCTCTGCGTCGTCAGAATCTAACAGTCGAGCATTTTTCACTTCAGAGGTTTTAATTTACAGTAATACCTTTCAATTGACGTTACAAACACTGGATACCCTTACTTGATACTTGATACATCTGGTCATCAGTTTAATCTAAGGAGTCACAAGCTTACCTCGGATTCAGACATTCTGCCGTTCTTGTTTGAAAATGCGGTCACACCAGCTTTTGCGTCTGCTCGTCAAGCTGTCTGCAGTGGAAGTGCGCGATTAACATATTCTAAGCAGGCGTCCTAGCGGAGGCGTTGTCACGTGTCAGTTTCTATCCAATGATCTCCTGAACTTTGGCTGATAAAATAATTCCAAGAATTGACGTCATCTGTCAATCTTTCATTTTCAGTTTTTATTTTGCGTTCGTTTTTCAGTTTTGGTTTAGGTTTGAATTTGTGCAGTCAATTGTTATATTTTCGCCTCTCTCTTGCGTGCATTCTTGGTAACTGAATAATGGTGGTTAGCGGTTATGCCACATGGCCCCACCCCAGATTGTTCTACGGTATGGAACTATGCTTCCAGCATTTTCAGTTATCAAACTTGTCCCGTGTTTTCCTCCCTTGTATTCTCTTCTGCATCTGATTGACCTGGTTTATCAGGCACTGGGTGTCGTCTCAGGAAGTCCGCTCCCACATTCATCTTCCCAGGAACGTATTCAACCTGGAACGAGTAGCATTTAAAGAAGCAGCGACCACCTCATAAGTCGGGCATTCAGAGTCTTGGATGCTGCGAGAAACATGAGTGGTTGATGGTCACATTGCACTGTGAAGTGTTTGCCATATAGGTATGCTTGAAACGTCTGTACACTCCATACGAGCGCAAGACATTCTCTCTCTCTCGATAGTACTGTAATTCCTCTCTGCTGCATTTAATTTCCTGCTAGCATAGGCTACAGGGAATAGCTCTGTTTGTACATCTCCCTTTCTCTGCAACAACGTTGCCCCAATTCCTATGTTACTGGCATCGGTGCGCAGCACGAATGGTTGGTCGAGGTCTGGTAGATGTAAGACTGGATGAGCAGTTAATGCCTGCTTTAGTGCTGTGAAAGCTCTCTCACAGTCAGCTGACCAATTGACTTTCTCTGGTTTCCCCTTTTTTGTAAGATCCGTTAAAGGTGCTGACAGAGTGTTGAAGTCCTTGATGTATCTTTGATAGAATCCACATAAGGATACAAATGATCTTACATCCTTCTTTGTTTTTGGACGAGGTGCTCTCTGGAGTTTGTCCACATTTCCCTCTTGTAGAGTGATCAGTCCATGAGATATCTTATGACCTAGAAAGTCCAATTCTTGGAATCCTATTTGACACTTCTTTGGTCTAGCCGTCAATCCAGTTTCTCTGAGGCGCCTGAATAAAAGATGCAGTGTTTCTACATGCTCTTCAAATGTTTCAATTGCGATCAGGATGTCATCCATGAAGTGACTGATGTCTGGATGCTGTAGTGGGTCCAGTAATTTTCGCATCATACGTGTAAAAACGCTCGAAGCATTACTTAATCCGAATGGAAGAACGTTGAACTCATAGTGTCCTCCAGGCGTGCTGAAAGCTAACCATGGTCTAACTTCCGGTTTTACAGAAATCTGATAATATCCCTTACTGAGATCAATCCTAGTAAAGTACTTAGCTCGGTTGAGTGCTGTGAAGAGTTTATACTGATCAGGCAGAGGTTCTGCTTGGAATTCAGTAATAGCATTGAGCTGTCGATAATCGATGCACAATCTATGTTCTCCACTTGGCTTTCTCAATAAAACGACGCTGGCACTGTAAGGTGATTCAGATGGTGAGATTATTCCTGCTGTGAGCAGCTGTTGTATTTCTTCCTCTAAAGTCTTTTGCTTTGCATAAGGAACTGGGTAAGTCTTGACTCGCACAGGCACTGTGTCATTTAACGTCATGTCAAATTCCTCCAAATCAGTTTTTCCTGGCTTATCAGTAAGTACTTCTGCATACTTTGCCATAAGTTCCCTAATCTGCTTTTGCTGATCCTTTGTTAAGTTGGGATTGATTTCCACATCCTTAAAGGTCTCCTTGGCTTGCAGTGGGTACTCGACTCCCATTGTTGATCCTTCTTCGACTTCAGTAGCCACACTCATGGCCATCAGATGTGCAGGTTCGGTGGTTGAGGGTCTTTCATGATATTTCTTCAAGAGGTTTATGTGAAATACTTTCATCTTGCCTTTGACTGAAATTCTGTAGTTGGTACGTGAGATCTTCTCCGTCACTACATAAGGTCCTCTCCATCCTATTTGCAGCTTCCATTATTTGGGCTCTAAACTTTGCAGTTTCCGCCATGCCTAGAATTTATTGCTTTGCTCTACCTAAAAATATATAAGTGCAGTTAGGTCTGATTAATGTTAAGAAAGCATGGATGTTTAGCAGTTGATAGACCTAGAGTCTTCTAACTGGGATTCTGCCCCTTCTCCAAGGATTCTTTTAGCTCTTGAGCCCCCTTTTTATCAATTCTGATGAAAGTCTGGAGAATTCTCTCAGCCTGATTTATGTTAAGAAAACATGGATGTTGAGCAGTTGATAGACCTAGAGTCTTCTCTCCACAATTTAGTAATTCATCATCAGTGGATTTGTTTTGACAATTACACATTTAACAAATTCCAGTAGACATTGACACATGTTTTACACACATAATATGGAGAATCAACAGATAGGGTTGACTGACAAATCAACATAAGGTCAGTTAAGGTTCATCATTTATGGACTGGCCTGTGTCCTCTGGCCTGTTACATACATTTTCTGTTGTGGTTTACACAGGATAACATAGAAAATGGCATATAGGCCCAAGTTTACAGTCCATCAACAATTAAACATCAATGAATACTATGTCAACAAGTGTGGAAACATTGTAAACATTTAAATGTTGTACATTATAAGTGTGGAGATGATAATTCAACATTTAGGTATCTGTTCCTGAAATGGGTGGTGTGTGTTCCTTAGAGAAATGTAACCTTGTGATTGGGAGATTAGGATAAGCCTCGGTCCATTGTCTGATGGATCCACTTCAGTTCTGCCCGTGTAGCTTCTCTGAAGGCTTCCCATATTCTGCTCATGGCCTAGTCATCTTCCATCTCACGTGTGGTTCATCTCTTTCTCTCTCTCTCTTCCCTCTTTCTGGTCTGGGTTGGTTGGTTGGCCAGTTGGTTGCCACCAAGAATTCACTGTGTAAGATTCACATAGATATGTACAATCCTACCAATGCAATATTCTAGAAGTAGGTCGGAAGAAACCTAAATTCCTGAAGTAGGAACTATTTCCCCCCCCCCCCCCCTTCCTCTCTTCTCTGATCTAGTGTTGGGTTAATTTGGGGTGGTCAGAGTTTATTACACTGTGTACGCCTGGTATCAGCTGGTTCCTGCTGTATGTAAGTTCTCATTGGACCTGGGGTCAGTGAGACGTGTACAGTAAGACAGAGACAAGAGTGAGGAGGTGTCAAAATGCATATGAATAAATGGCATACATGTATAACATTTCTATCACTCAATTGGGTTTGTAGTGTGTATAAATGGTTCTCTGTGTTTTCCCATTTAACCAACTTTTCCTTCTTCTTTGTATAATAACTCCTCTCCCATTACCTGTTGTTGTTGTGGTGTTGAGTGTTGGGTGGTGTGGTGCTGTGTTTTAAGTTATGTTGAGTAGTGGGTTAAGTCAACTTCTGGTGATGGAGTTCCGCGAAGCATAACTTTTCTGATGTAATGCAGTTCATGAGTGCCCTTATCTAAGTAAAATCTGACATAAATATAAATATTTATTCCATCAAACCCTATTTATTCAATACAGGAAGGAGAAAGGGAAGATATGATTTCTCTTTCAGCTCTCTAGATTGGAAAACGGCATAGATAAGTCTGTTTTAAACGAGGCACTTGTTCTAGTACACGAACTGTCTTATGAGCTGTAGATAGTGATAATAATTTAAGCAGTGTTTCTGCTGAAATGCACAAGATTGCTTTAGAATCATCACTTCGTACAGTTGTCTAGAATAGAATGTAGTATTATTATGCACTTCTTAAAGTTAATAACTATCTTTAAGAATATCAGAGATTGCAGTATTCGAAGAGAGTAGTAGATTGTCAGTTTGCCCGGGAAACGGCTCTACTTCGTCAGAATCTAACAGTCGAGCATTTTTCACTTCAGAGGTATTAATTTACAGTAATACCTTTCAATTGACGTTAGAACCACTGGATACCCTTACTTGATACTTGATACATCTGGTCATCAGTTTAATCTAAGGAGTCACAAGCTTACCTCGGATTCAGACATTCTGCCGTTCTTGTTTGAAAATTCGGTCACACCAGCTTTTGCGTCTGCTCGTCAAGCTGTCTGCAGTGGAAGTGCGCGATTAACATATTCTAAGCAGGCGTCCTATCGGAGGCGTTGTCACGTGTCAGTTTCTATCCAATGATCTCCTGAACTTTGGCTGATGAAATAATTCCAAGAATTGACGTCATCTGTCAATCTTTCATTTTCAGTTTTGATTTTGCGTTCGTTTTTCAGTTTTGGTTTAGGTTTGAATTTGTGCAGTCAATTGTTATATTTTCGCCTCTCTTTTGCGTGCATTCTTGGTAACTGAATAATGGTGGTTAGCGGTTATGCCACATGGCCCCACCCCAGATTGTTCTACGGTATGGAACTATGTTTCCAGCATTTTCAGTTATCAAACTTGTCCCGTGTTTTCCTCCCTTGTAATCTCTTCTGCATCTGATTGACCTGGTTTATCAGGCACTGGGTGTCGTCTCAGGAAGTCCGCTCCCACATTCATCTTCCCAGGAACGTATTCAACCTGGAACGAGTAGCATTTGAAGAAGCAGCGACCACCTCATAAGTCGGGCATTCAGAGTCTTGGATGCTGCGAGAAACATGAGTGGTTGATGGTCACATTGCACTGTGAAGTGTTTGCCATATAGGTATGCTTGAAACGTCTGTACACTCCATACGAGCGCAAGACATTCTCTCTCTCTCGATAGTACTGTAATTCCTCTCTGCTGCATTTAATTTCCTGCTAGCATAGGCTACAGGGAATAGCTCTGTTTGTACATCTCCCTTTCTCTGCAACAACGTTGCCCCAATTCCTATGTTACTGGCATCGGTGCGCAGCACGAATGGTTGGTCGAGGTCTGGTAGATGTAAGACTGGATGAGCAGTTAATGCCTGCTTTAGTGCTGTGAAAGCTCTCTCACAGTCAGCTGACCAATTGACTTTCTCTGGTTTCCCCTTTTTTGTAAGATCCGTTAAAGGTGCTGACAGAGTGTTGAAGTCCTTGATGTATCTTTGATAGAATCCACATAAGGATACAAATGATCTTACATCCTTCTTTGTTTTTGGACGAGGTGCTCTCTGGAGTTTGTCCACATTTCCCTCTTGTAGAGTGATCAGTCCATGAGATATCTTATGACCTAGAAAGTCCAATTCTTGGAATCCTATTTGACACTTCTTTGGTCTAGCCGTCAATCCAGTTTCTCTGAGGCGCCTGAATAAAAGATGCAGTGTTTCTACATGCTCTTCAAATGTTTCAATTGCGATCAGGATGTCATCCATGAAGTGACTGATGTCTGGATGCTGTAGTGGGTCCAGTAATTTTCGCATCATACGTGTAAAAACGCTCGAAGCATTACTTAATCCGAATGGAAGAACGTTGAACTCATAGTGTCCTCCAGGCGTGCTGAAAGCTAACCATGGTCTAACTTCCGGTTTTACAGAAATCTGATAATATCCCTTACTGAGATCAATCCTAGTAAAGTACTTAGCTCGGTTGAGTGCTGTGAAGAGTTTATACTGATCAGGCAGAGGTTCTGCTTGGAATTCAGTAATAGCATTGAGCTGTCGATAATCGATGCACAATCTATGTTCTCCACTTGGCTTTCTCAATAAAACGACGCTGGCACTGTAAGGTGATTCAGATGGTGAGATTATTCCTGCTGTGAGCAGCTGTTGTATTTCTTCCTCTAAAGTCTTTTGCTTTGCATAAGGAACTGGGTAAGTCTTGACTCGCACAGGCACTGTGTCATTTAACGTCATGTCAAATTCCTCCAAATCAGTTTTTCCTGGCTTATCAGTAAGTACTTCTGCATACTTTGCCATAAGTTCCCTAATCTGCTTTTGCTGATCCTTTGTTAAGTTGGGATTGATTTCCACATCCTTAAAGGTCTCCTTGGCTTGCAGTGGGTACTCGACTCCCATTGTTGATCCTTCTTCGACTTCAGTAGCCACACTCATGGCCATCAGATGTGCAGGTTCGGTGGTTGAGGGTCTTTCATGATATTTCTTCAAGAGGTTTATGTGAAATACTTTCATCTTGCCTTTGACTGAAATTCTGTAGTTGGTACGTGAGATCTTCTCCGTCACTACATAAGGTCCTCTCCATCCTATTTGCAGCTTCCATTATTTGGGCTCTAAACTTTGCAGTTTCCGCCATGCCTAGAATTTATTGCTTTGCTCTACCTAAAAATATATAAGTGCAGTTAGGTCTGATTAATGTTAAGAAAGCATGGATGTTTAGCAGTTGATAGACCTAGAGTCTTCTAACTGGGATTCTGCCCCTTCTCCAAGGATTCTTTTAGCTCTTGAGCCCCCTTTTTATCAATTCTGATGAAAGTCTGGAGAATTCTCTCAGCCTGATTTATGTTAAGAAAGCATGGATGTTGAGCAGTTGATAGACCTAGAGTCTTCTCTCCACAATTTAGTAATTCATCCTGAGTGGATTTGTTTTGACAATTACACATTTAACAAATTCCAGTAGACATTGACACATGTTTTACACACATAATATGGAGAATCAACAGATAGGGTTGACTGACAAATCAACATAAGGTCAGTTAAGGTTCATCATTTATTGACTGGCCTGTGTCCTCTGGCCTGTTACATACATTTTCTGTTGTGGTTTACACAGGATAACATAGAAAATGGCATATAGGCCCAAGTTTACAGTCAATCAACAAATAAACATCAATGAATACCATGTCAACAAGTGTGGAAACATTGTAAACATTTAAATGTTGTACATTATAAGTGTGGAGATGATAATTCAACATTTAGGTATCTGTTCCTGAAATGGTTGTTGTGTGTTCCTTAGAGAAATGTAACCTTGTGATTGGGAGATTAGGATAAGCCTCGGTCCATTGTCTGATGGATCCACTTCAGTTCTGCCCGTGTAGCTTCTCTGAATGCTTCCCATACTCTGCTCATGGTTTAGTCATCTTCCATCTCACGTGTAGTTCATCTCTTTCTCTCTCTTCCCTCTTTCTGGTCTGGGTTGGTTGGCTGGTTGGTTAGTTAGTTGCCACCAAGAATTCACTGTGTAAGATTCACATAGATATTTACAATCCTACCAATGCAATATTCTAGAAGTAGGTCGGAAGAAACATAAATTCCTGAAGTAGGAACTAGTCCCCCCCCCCCCCCTCCTCTTTTCTCTGATCTAGTGTTGGGTTAATTTGGGGTGGTCAGAGTTTATCACACTGTGTACGCCTGGTATCAGCTGGTTCCTGCTGTATGTAAGTTCTCATTCCACCTGGGGTCAGTGAGACGTGTACAGTAAGACAGTGACAAGAGTGAGGAGGTATCAAAATGCATATGAATAAATGGCATACATTTATAACATTTATATCACTCAATTGGGTTGGTAGTGTGTATAAATGGTTCTCTGTGTTTTCCCAATTAACCAACTTTTCCTTCTTCTTTGTATAATAACTCCTCTCCCATTACCTGTTGTTGTTGTGGTGTTGAGTGTTGGGTGGTGTGGTGTTGTGTTTTAAGTTATGTTGAGTAGTGGGTTAAGTCAACTTCTGGTGATGGAGTTCAGCGAAGCATAACTTTTCTGATGTAATGCAGTTCATGAGTGCCCTTATCTAAGTACAATCTGACATAAATATAAATATTTATTCCATCAAACCCTATTTATTCAATATGTGAAGGAGAAAGGGAAGATATGATTTCTCTCTCAACTCTCTAGATTGTAAATAGGCATAGATAAGTATGTTTTAAAACGAGGCACTTGTTCTAGTACACGAATTGTCTTATGAGCTGTAGGTAGTGATAGTAATTTAAGCAGTGTTTCTGCTGAAATGCACAAGATTGCCTTAGAATCATCACTTCGCACAGTTGTCTAGAATAGAATGTAGTATTATTATTATGCACTTCTTAAAGTTAATAACTATCTTTAAGATTATCAGAGATTGCAGTATTTGAAGAGAGTAGTAGATTGTCAGTTTGCCCGGGAAACGGCTCTGCGTCGTCAGAATCTAACAGTCAAGCATTTTTCACTTCAGAGGTTTTAATTTACAATAATACATTTCAATTGACGTTACAAACACTGGATACCATTACTTGATACTTGATACATCTGGTCATCAGTTTAATCTAGGGAGTCACAAGCTTACCTCGGATTCAGACATTCTGCTGTTCTTGTTTGAAAATTCGGTCACACCAGCATTTGCGTCTGCTCGTCAAGCTGTCTGCAGTGGAAGTGCGGTATTGACATATTCTAAGCAGGCGTTCTAGCGGAGGCGTTGTCACGTGTCTGTTTCTATCCAATGATCTCCTGAGCTTTGGCTGATGAAATATTCCAAGAATTGACGTCATCTGTCAATCTTTCATTTTCAGTTTTGATTTTGCGTTCGTTTTCAGTTTTGGTTTCGTTATGAGTTTGTGCAGTCAATTGATTATATTTTCGCTCTCTCTTTGCGTGCATTCTTGGTAACTGAATAATGGTGGTTAGCGGTTATGCCACATGGCCCCACCCCAGATTGTTCTACGGTATGGAACTATGCTTCCAGCATTTTCAGTTATCAAACTTGTCCCGTGTTTTCCTCCCTTGTATTCTCTTCTGCATCTGATTGACCTGGTTTATCAGGCACTGGGTGTCGTCTCAGGAAGTCCGCTCCCACATTCATCTTCCCAGGAACGTATTCAACCTGGAACGAGTAGCATTTAAAGAAGCAGCGACCACCTCATAAGTCGGGCATTCAGAGTCTTGGATGCTGCGAGAAACATGAGTGGTTGATGGTCACATTGCACTGTGAAGTGTTTGCCATATAGGTATGCTTGAAACGTCTGTACACTCCATACGAGCGCAAGACATTCTCTCTCTCTCGATAGTACTGTAATTCCTCTCTGCTGCATTTAATTTCCTGCTAGCATAGGCTACAGGGAATAGCTCTGTTTGTACATCTCCCTTTCTCTGCAACAACGTTGCCCCAATTCCTATGTTACTGGCATCGGTGCGCAGCACGAATGGTTGGTCGAGGTCTGGTAGATGTAAGACTGGATGAGCAGTTAATGCCTGCTTTAGTGCTGTGAAAGCTCTCTCACAGTCAGCTGACCAATTGACTTTCTCTGGTTTCCCCTTTTTTGTAAGATCCGTTAAAGGTGCTGACAGAGTGTTGAAGTCCTTGATGTATCTTTGATAGAATCCACATAAGGATACAAATGATCTTACATCCTTCTTTGTTTTTGGACGAGGTGCTCTCTGGAGTTTGTCCACATTTCCCTCTTGTAGAGTGATCAGTCCATGAGATATCTTATGACCTAGAAAGTCCAATTCTTGGAATCCTATTTGACACTTCTTTGGTCTAGCCGTCAATCCAGTTT
Source organism: Cepaea nemoralis (assembly GCA_014155875.1). Classification (NCBI taxonomy): domain Eukaryota; kingdom Metazoa; phylum Mollusca; class Gastropoda; order Stylommatophora; family Helicidae; genus Cepaea; species Cepaea nemoralis. Next base: position 12,999 of record JACEFZ010019532.1, read on the forward strand.
CTCTGAGGCGCCTGAATAAAAGATGCAGTGTTTCTACATGCTCTTCAAATGTTTCAATTGCGATCAGGATGTCATCCATGAAGTGACTGATGTCTGGATGCTGTAGTGGGTCCAGTAATTTTCGCATCATACGTGTAAAAACGCTCGAAGCATTACTTAATCCGAATGGAAGAACGTTGAACTCATAGTGTCCTCCAGGCGTGCTGAAAGCTAACCATGGTCTAACTTCCGGTTTTACAGAAATCTGATAATATCCCTTACTGAGATCAATCCTAGTAAAGTACTTAGCTCGGTTGAGTGCTGTGAAGAGTTTATACTGATCAGGCAGAGGTTCTGCTTGGAATTCAGTAATAGCATTGAGCTGTCGATAATCGATGCACAATCTATGTTCTCCACTTGGCTTTCTCAATAAAACGACGCTGGCACTGTAAGGTGATTCAGATGGTGAGATTATTCCTGCTGTGAGCAGCTGTTGTATTTCTTCCTCTAAAGTCTTTTGCTTTGCATAAGGAACTGGGTAAGTCTTGACTCGCACAGGCACTGTGTCATTTAACGTCATGTCAAATTCCTCCAAATCAGTTTTTCCTGGCTTATCAGTAAGTACTTCTGCATACTTTGCCATAAGTTCCCTAATCTGCTTTTGCTGATCCTTTGTTAAGTTGGGATTGATTTCCACATCCTTAAAGGTCTCCTTGGCTTGCAGTGGGTACTCGACTCCCATTGTTGATCCTTCTTCGACTTCAGTAGCCACACTCATGGCCATCAGATGTGCAGGTTCGGTGGTTGAGGGTCTTTCATGATATTTCTTCAAGAGGTTTATGTGAAATACTTTCATCTTGCCTTTGACTGAAATTCTGTAGTTGGTACGTGAGATCTTCTCCGTCACTACATAAGGTCCTCTCCATCCTATTTGCAGCTTCCATTATTTGGGCTCTAAACTTTGCAGTTTCCGCCATGCCTAGAATTTATTGCTTTGCTCTACCTAAAAATATATAAGTGCAGTTAGGTCTGATTAATGTTAAGAAAGCATGGATGTTTAGCAGTTGATAGACCTAGAGTCTTCTAACTGGGATTCTGCCCCTTCTCCAAGGATTCTTTTAGCTCTTGAGCCCCCTTTTTATCAATTCTGATGAAAGTCTGGAGAATTCTCTCAGCCTGATTTATGTTAAGAAAACATGGATGTTGAGCAGTTGATAGACCTAGAGTCTTCTCTCCACAATTTAGTAATTCATCATCAGTGGATTTGTTTTGACAATTACACATTTAACAAATTCCAGTAGACATTGACACATGTTTTACACACATAATATGGAGAATCAACAGATAGGGTTGACTGACAAATCAACATAAGGTCAGTTAAGGTTCATCATTTATGGACTGGCCTGTGTCCTCTGGCCTGTTACATACATTTTCTGTTGTGGTTTACACAGGATAACATAGAAAATGGCATATAGGCCCAAGTTTACAGTCCATCAACAATTAAACATCAATGAATACTATGTCAACAAGTGTGGAAACATTGTAAACATTTAAATGTTGTACATTATAAGTGTGGAGATGATAATTCAACATTTAGGTATCTGTTCCTGAAATGGGTGGTGTGTGTTCCTTAGAGAAATGTAACCTTGTGATTGGGAGATTAGGATAAGCCTCGGTCCATTGTCTGATGGATCCACTTCAGTTCTGCCCGTGTAGCTTCTCTGAAGGCTTCCCATATTCTGCTCATGGCCTAGTCATCTTCCATCTCACGTGTGGTTCATCTCTTTCTCTCTCTCTCTTCCCTCTTTCTGGTCTGGGTTGGTTGGTTGGCCAGTTGGTTGCCACCAAGAATTCACTGTGTAAGATTCACATAGATATGTACAATCCTACCAATGCAATATTCTAGAAGTAGGTCGGAAGAAACCTAAATTCCTGAAGTAGGAACTATTTCCCCCCCCCCCCCTTCCTCTCTTCTCTGATCTAGTGTTGGGTTAATTTGGGGTGGTCAGAGTTTATTACACTGTGTACGCCTGGTATCAGCTGGTTCCTGCTGTATGTAAGTTCTCATTGGACCTGGGGTCAGTGAGACGTGTACAGTAAGACAGAGACAAGAGTGAGGAGGTGTCAAAATGCATATGAATAAATGGCATACATGTATAACATTTCTATCACTCAATTGGGTTTGTAGTGTGTATAAATGGTTCTCTGTGTTTTCCCATTTAACCAACTTTTCCTTCTTCTTTGTATAATAACTCCTCTCCCATTACCTGTTGTTGTTGTGGTGTTGAGTGTTGGGTGGTGTGGTGCTGTGTTTTAAGTTATGTTGAGTAGTGGGTTAAGTCAACTTCTGGTGATGGAGTTCCGCGAAGCATAACTTTTCTGATGTAATGCAGTTCATGAGTGCCCTTATCTAAGTAAAATCTGACATAAATATAAATATTTATTCCATCAAACCCTATTTATTCAATACAGGAAGGAGAAAGGGAAGATATGATTTCTCTTTCAGCTCTCTAGATTGGAAAACGGCATAGATAAGTCTGTTTTAAACGAGGCACTTGTTCTAGTACACGAACTGTCTTATGAGCTGTAGATAGTGATAATAATTTAAGCAGTGTTTCTGCTGAAATGCACAAGATTGCTTTAGAATCATCACTTCGTACAGTTGTCTAGAATAGAATGTAGTATTATTATGCACTTCTTAAAGTTAATAACTATCTTTAAGAATATCAGAGATTGCAGTATTCGAAGAGAGTAGTAGATTGTCAGTTTGCCCGGGAAACGGCTCTACTTCGTCAGAATCTAACAGTCGAGCATTTTTCACTTCAGAGGTATTAATTTACAGTAATACCTTTCAATTGACGTTAGAACCACTGGATACCCTTACTTGATACTTGATACATCTGGTCATCAGTTTAATCTAAGGAGTCACAAGCTTACCTCGGATTCAGACATTCTGCCGTTCTTGTTTGAAAATTCGGTCACACCAGCTTTTGCGTCTGCTCGTCAAGCTGTCTGCAGTGGAAGTGCGCGATTAACATATTCTAAGCAGGCGTCCTATCGGAGGCGTTGTCACGTGTCAGTTTCTATCCAATGATCTCCTGAACTTTGGCTGATGAAATAATTCCAAGAATTGACGTCATCTGTCAATCTTTCATTTTCAGTTTTGATTTTGCGTTCGTTTTTCAGTTTTGGTTTAGGTTTGAATTTGTGCAGTCAATTGTTATATTTTCGCCTCTCTTTTGCGTGCATTCTTGGTAACTGAATAATGGTGGTTAGCGGTTATGCCACATGGCCCCACCCCAGATTGTTCTACGGTATGGAACTATGTTTCCAGCATTTTCAGTTATCAAACTTGTCCCGTGTTTTCCTCCCTTGTAATCTCTTCTGCATCTGATTGACCTGGTTTATCAGGCACTGGGTGTCGTCTCAGGAAGTCCGCTCCCACATTCATCTTCCCAGGAACGTATTCAACCTGAAACGAGTAGCATTTGAAGAAGCAGCGACCACCTCATAAGTCGAGCATTCAGAGTCTTGGATGCTGCGAGAAACATGAGTGGTTGATGGTCACATTGCACTGTGAAGTGTTTGCCATATAGGTATGCTTGAAACGTCTGTACACTCCATACGAGCGCAAGACATTCTCTCTCTCTCGATAGTACTGTAATTCCTCTCTGCTGCATTTAATTTCCTGCTAGCATAGGCTACAGGGAATAGCTCTGTTTGTACATCTCCCTTTCTCTGCAACAACGTTGCCCCAATTCCTATGTTACTGGCATCGGTGCGCAGCACGAATGGTTGGTCGAGGTCTGGTAGATGTAAGACTGGATGAGCAGTTAATGCCTGCTTTAGTGCTGTGAAAGCTCTCTCACAGTCAGCTGACCAATTGACTTTCTCTGGTTTCCCCTTTTTTGTAAGATCCGTTAAAGGTGCTGACAGAGTGTTGAAGTCCTTGATGTATCTTTGATAGAATCCACATAAGGATACAAATGATCTTACATCCTTCTTTGTTTTTGGACGAGGTGCTCTCTGGAGTTTGTCCACATTTCCCTCTTGTAGAGTGATCAGTCCATGAGATATCTTATGACCTAGAAAGTCCAATTCTTGGAATCCTATTTGACACTTCTTTGGTCTAGCCGTCAATCCAGTTTCTCTGAGGCGCCTGAATAAAAGATGCAGTGTTTCTACATGCTCTTCAAATGTTTCAATTGCGATCAGGATGTCATCCATGAAGTGACTGATGTCTGGATGCTGTAGTGGGTCCAGTAATTTTCGCATCATACGTGTAAAAACGCTCGAAGCATTACTTAATCCGAATGGAAGAACGTTGAACTCATAGTGTCCTCCAGGCGTGCTGAAAGCTAACCATGGTCTAACTTCCGGTTTTACAGAAATCTGATAATATCCCTTACTGAGATCAATCCTAGTAAAGTACTTAGCTCGGTTGAGTGCTGTGAAGAGTTTATACTGATCAGGCAGAGGTTCTGCTTGGAATTCAGTAATAGCATTGAGCTGTCGATAATCGATGCACAATCTATGTTCTCCACTTGGCTTTCTCAATAAAACGACGCTGGCACTGTAAGGTGATTCAGATGGTGAGATTATTCCTGCTGTGAGCAGCTGTTGTATTTCTTCCTCTAAAGTCTTTTGCTTTGCATAAGGAACTGGGTAAGTCTTGACTCGCACAGGCACTGTGTCATTTAACGTCATGTCAAATTCCTCCAAATCAGTTTTTCCTGGCTTATCAGTAAGTACTTCTGCATACTTTGCCATAAGTTCCCTAATCTGCTTTTGCTGATCCTTTGTTAAGTTGGGATTGATTTCCACATCCTTAAAGGTCTCCTTGGCTTGCAGTGGGTACTCGACTCCCATTGTTGATCCTTCTTCGACTTCAGTAGCCACACTCATGGCCATCAGATGTGCAGGTTCGGTGGTTGAGGGTCTTGCATGATATTTCTTCAAGAGGTTTATGTGAAATACTTTCATCTTGCCTTTGACTGAAATTCTGTAGTTGGTACGTGAGATCTTCTCCGTCACTACATAAGTCCTCTCCATCCTATTTGCAGCTTATTCTGACTGGTTGGAAGCAGCAACATCACCTAATCTCCTACCTCTAACTCTCTATCCTTTGCCTTGCGGTTGTAATTACGAGCAATTCTTCGTCTGGCTTGACGTAGATTGACATCCGCTTGTTTCCAACTGTGTTGTAAACGATTTTTCAACTCGGCAACATATGCAGATGCAGTCACGACTGTATCATCTGTAGTATTATCGGTCCAGGTTCGAAGTAACGCCTCAAGTGGTCCTTTGATCGGTCGTCCAAACAACAGTGTGGCTGGAGCAAAACCTGTTGAGTGATGGGATACTTCCCTGTAAGCAAATAAAGCTGCGGGTAAATACAAGTCCCAATCCTCTGTCTTCTCCTTGGCAATTTTCCGCAGGATACTAATCAATGTCCCGTTCCACCTTTCCACAAGTCCATTTGACTGAGGGTGATATGGTGAACTGAAGATATGGCGTGCATGAAAAAGTCTGAAGGTCTCTTCCATGAGCTTAACACGAAACTGTGAACCGTTGTCCGTCAAGATCCTTTGTGGGAATCCTAAACGTGTGAATATTCTTAATAATGCATCAGCGACGTGTTTGGAGTCACAGCTGGGCATAGGAACTGCTTCGGCCCACATGGTTGTTGTGTCCACAAGCGTTAATATGAATCGGTTTCGCCTCTTCGTTGCTGAGAGAGGTCCGACTATGTCTACCGCCACTTTCTCAAATGAAATTCCAGTGATGGGCGATTCACCCAACATTGCCGGTGGTGGTCGGTGTTTTGTGATACTTTCTGACACTGTGGGCATGATTTTACAAATCGTTGTATGTCTGAGTTCATCCCTGGCCAAAAGTAGTGAGTCGCAATCCACTGTGTAGTGGCGTTGATACCCATATGCCCACTGAATGGTAGACTATGACCCATTTCCAAGATCTGGGTCCTGTATGGAGTTGGTACAACAAGTTGGTTAAACTCTTGTCCAGCTCGTCCTGCTTTTCTGTAAAGAAGTGCTGACTTCATGAACAGATCACCTTTACGTAGAGGTAAATGTGATTTTGGCAGTTTTCTGAAGCAGGGATCCAAGGTGCTGTCGGCCTCTTGTGCCCTCTTCAGTTCCTCCGTTCGAGGGATTGGCGTAGTTGTTTCTGGAGTCTTTTTCGCCTGGGATCGAGTGGTCATTGTCGCCATCGCCACAGGTTGAACAGGTTCTCCTAGAACGATAAATCTACAGCCGACGATTACGGGATATATCGGATCGTCCAAGACTGCTGCCTTGATTGTCCCAGTGACATACCGCGAGGCTATGTTCACTTTTGCCACTGGAAGAGACATATTTGTTGAACTCTTCAGTGGTCCCTGTAATTCCACTATTTCCTCTGTCACCTGTTCAGGGTGAACTAAGGATGATGAAACAACACAGTCATACGATAACCCAGTATCATATAGACAGGTCGTTTTGAATCCATTTAGCAAGATGGATTCTACAACCGGAATACGAGATGATGTGTCTTGATGAGGTGTTTGTTTGGACGTTTCACCAGTGCTCACTCTTTTCTCTTTTCGGTTGGCCAAACAGGCCGCTGTGTGTGGAGGTGGCTTCTTCCTGCAATTCTGAAATGTGTGACCTCTAATTTTACAATGGGTGCAGAATGGTTTTTCCTCCTTCGGCTCTGTTTGGGCTGTGTTTTGAGTGTTTTTCTTGGATTTCCCATTTTTCTTGGTGGTTGAAGTGTTTTCACCCTCTTTTGGCTTTGGAGTTTTATCTTGAGAGGGGGTGTTGTTCGAACGTCCCTTACCTCCCATAACCTTCTTAGATTTTTCAAATCTCTCTGCCAGGATGATGATGTTTTCTAGGCGGTCAGCTCCGTTTTGGGTTAAGAATGCTTTCATCTCATTCGGCATTTCCCCCTTGATCTGATCAATGATGATCATCTCACGGAGTCCCTCAACACTTTCTTCAAACCCTCCTAAGCAAGTCCATCGCTGGATGTATGCCTTCAGTCTATCAACCAGTTGCGCATAGCTTTCATCCGGCTCCTTCCTTGCGGATTTGAACCTAAGCTTATAAGAATCACCGTCCACTTCAAATCGGCTCAAGAGTGCCGTCTTGAGTGTCGCATAGTCCTGCTGTTCCTCACGTGTGAGTCGAGAGAACACGTCGTACGCGGTGGATCTTAATGCTTGCGACAACTTCGTTGCCCATCTCCCTTTATCCAGACCACAGCTGACAGCCATTGCCTCGAAGCGTGATAAAATTCCTTCGATGTTGTCAGTCTGGTCATTGAATGGTTCAAGAGGAAACGACACAGCTCCGGAATTAAGGTGGGAGACATTCGAATGTGGTTCTGTCACTGGCAACCTTGATGAGGTTGAGGGTGTGGGGGAACTCCCTCCCTCTAGTCTTCGGATCTCCAATTCAGTTTCCATTCTCTTCAACTCCAGTTGGTGTTGACGTCCTCTCTCCTTATCTTCCATTTCAGCCTGTAGTCTTCTCTCTTTCTCCTCCAATTCTGCTTGAAGTCTTTTTCCCTCTCAGCTAATTCAGCTTGAAGGTGTTTTTCCCTCTCAGCTAATTCAGCCTGAAGGTGTTTTTCCTTCTCAGCTAATTCAGCCTGAAGGTGTTTTTCCTTCTCAGCTAACTCAGCCTGAAGGTGTTTTTCTTTGAAGGCCAGTTCGGCTTGCAGTCTTTCTCTTCTGTCGAATGCGTCTGAAACATAGTTAGCTAGCTCAGGGCCATCTAACCCGCATTCCCTACCTGTTTCCATTATTTGGGCTCTAAACTTTGCAGTTTCCGCCATGCCTAGAATTTATTGCTATGTTTGCTCTACCTAAAAAAATATAAGTGCAGTTAGGTCTGATCCGTGTAAGCTTGTCAGTCCCTGGATCTGCAAATATACAGCAAAGCATGCACAATATTAAACACTTTATGTTATGTCTGTCTGTCAATGCTGGAAAAGCCAAAGACAGCAGGCATTGAAGTAACCAGAATTAATCCCTATTAAAAGAAAAGAATCTGAAATTAGACAGAGATTTCCCTCCGGATAAGATTTTCCGGTAGTTGATGAAATACTGTAAGTTCAGACTCATCAGGAAAAGAACACCTTCTCTGGAAGAGAAGTGGTGTTTGGACAGTAGATTCACCCACTATATTTAAATCAAGATGTGATCTTATTAACCTGAAAACACATTATTCAGGTAACATAGATTCTATCTATGTGTGATTAATGATTTACAACCTACATGTTGTCAATTAATTAAGTTTATCAAAAATGACAATACTTGATCTGAAGATATTTGTGTTAATGTTTTATGTAATTGTTTAATTAGCGCAATGTTTTATGTAATTTTTTAATTACACACAATGTGCATTGTTTAACTCATTTTATTCCCTGGGAACCATCCGGGACGCAGCCTTCCCAATATGTCATATATTCTGAAGGGACTGGGAGATCACTGCAGTGCATGCCCCATTTCTAATCAAAGAAGTTGGGCCCCATCCTCTTCTATCTTCAATAACCCCAGAATATGACCCTCGAGATATCTGCAGTGTCACCGCCTCACCTTCATATATATTATTAGAGGGCTGCAACTCCAGCCCAAGGGACAGCATGGAGTCGCTCAGGACCCGAGCAATCTAGAACCTTCTCGAACGAGCTGGTCACCGAGTCCATGATTCCGTGGACACTGATGTGGCCCGCCTAATGCGGGGTCCACGAGGAACTCGGACAGAGTTACCGCCCGTGTCGGATTAGGACACGAGGAGACCGGCAGAGGACAGGCGGACTTGAGAGAGACAAGGCCTGCCTGAGAGGGACTCAATAGATATTCATAGATATATATATATATACATAGGCTAGATAGTGTGCTAGATTGTTGTATGACAACTCTGTGTTTGAGATTAACTATCTGTGATATGAAATATGCGTCAACGCATACTGTAACTGTATATACAATAAATATTTGATTCTCATAGCGAGCAGATTTATTGTTGCCTGTATGAACCCAAGTTACCTAGATAAGAGCAAGATGATGACAGGCTTTTTGGGGGCTAGTTTTCCGGTTTTGGCATAGAATGTTTTCTGAAAGAGCTATTAAATGCCATTTAAAATTACTTATTTAATCATATCACATTGATTTTTGGTAACACATTGATTTGTTTAAATCGAAGTAATTGTTAACTTTACAAGTTTGCATAAAATTAGTAGCTATCTAGCGATAAAGATAATTAATCTGAGTCCCTCGGCAACGTCTCACCATTGTCTCCGCAGTGCCTCATTACTTTGATTCTTTAACGATTTTGACATGTTACTATTTTGACATTTTTTTTTTGTGACGGTGACTAATGTTTTCTCACTCCACGAGCAGATTGTTCCGCAACTAGTGCCGCGTGCAACCTATGAAACCTTTCCAACAGTGACGAGAGTACAAGACAACATCGAGGAGTTCTGGGATTGAGAGCTAAGTTTCGTGTCATACCCATTGTAACTCTAAGCTGTACTTCTCATCTTTCATCAATGTATTATTATGTTTCATATTGATTTCTTTACATATTCATGACCTTGTCACCAACATAACCTTGCATTTTGATTTACACATTAATAATTAAGGGAGTTAACCAAATTTTCGACTACACAACATTTTTTCTAAGGGATTTAACTTTATAAACATTATAAACAAGTAAAACACAAAATGTCTACCTTAGAGAAATGCATTGAGCAAGGAATAAAACTAGGTTATAAAGAAGAGAAATTGTCAGAATGGGCACAGAAAACGCACGCAGAAAACATTGCCCGTGAAGAAAGAGCGATAGAACGAGAAGAAAAGAAAATGCAGATGCAGAGGGAGGCCGAAGAAAAGAAATTGCAAATGCAGGCCGAAGAAAAGAAAATGCAGATGCAAATGGAGGCCGAAGAAAAGAAAATGCAAATGCAAATAGAAGAGAAGAAAATGCAATTGCAGGCTCAAGAAAAACAAATGGAGCTGGAAGCGGCAGCCAAGCAAGCCCAATTGAATGCGGATACGCAAGTGAAACTGAAACAAATGGAGATTGAATCCAACGCAGAAATCTCGATAAATAAGCTAAGAAGCAAAGAGGAAGAACAAAAATATAATAAGTATAAAGGTCTCGTGAAGGCGTACTGCGCAGGAGATTCCATCAGCGCCTATTTGGAAAATTTTGAGTGTCTCATGGCCTACCATAACATCATTAAATCAGATTGGGCATTTATTCTAATGAGGAATTTAGCTCTTGAACCACTAAAAGTAATAGAGACAGTACCAAAGGAAATGCGAAAAGACTATGACTACCTAAAACAACGCATTCTCCAACATTTTTCTTTAGATACAGCAGGTTACCAACAACAATTTGCCAAATTAGCACCACAGCCAAACCAAACCTTTATAGATTATGTCAGTACAGTCCAGGACGTGTGCACAAAATGGATCAACTCGGCTAAAACCAACAATAGCCATGACAAACTTAAAGAGCTTATTATTATAGACAAAATAGTTAGCACCATCCCCACACCGTTTGCCAAGTTCTTAAAACAGATGGACTGTAAGAGTATTCAGGAAATAGAGGCAAAGGGGAATGCATTTTTCACAGCAAATAGGGATATTTTTCAGTTGAACATTAGTCACAACGATACAGCAGCTGCAGTGGTAAACACCAGATACGCTAAACAAACAGAGAGTAGATTTAAACCGCGCCCCAATGTCGGTAAAGTAGCAAAATGCCAATATTGCGGTTCCAATCACGACACTTACTCTATGTGCGACAAATCGCCTGCCTACCCAAACCACCTCAAAAAGATGGTGGAAAAGCAGAAAAATAAGCGCAACGCTTACCATACAGCGATTAAATGCTACTTTTGCCAAAGTTTTGGCCACTATAGTCGTAATTGTGAGGGACGTAAGTTATTGAAACAAGCCAATGCTGCTATGGTTGAAACGTCGTCTGATGAAGAGATTGAGTCACTGAATGAAGGTAATAATCAACAAGACAATGAAAACGAGCTTGGTAATGCTGTACACGTCATTAACACCATTACAGACAGTAAGTGCAACACCTGTACGAAGTTCCAACTTGACACAACACTACATTGTGGCCACATAATCCCTATTTCAAATGAAACAGCAAACGCTGCTTTGTCATCTACAGGCAAGCTAAGTTTTTCTACGGGGTTTGTAAACAACAAAAAGTGCACATTAATTCGCGATTCCGGCGCAACGCTCTGTGGGGTTAGGAAAACATTAATAGACACTAAAGACTACACAAACAAACATGTGACTTGTCGCACATTCTCAGGGACTATAGAGAGATACCCCCTTGCTCTGGTCGAAATTCGAACACCGTTCATATCATGGACAAGTGTTGTGCGCTGTCCTTGACAACCCAGTCGCTGATATTATTCTTGGTAATTTACCCAACATACATCCATGCTCTGAAAAGGAAATCAAAAAGTGGGAGCGAAAAACACGGTATCCACCACACAAACAGCGACGCTAAAGAGAAACACCATTCTTGCTTGTCTCATTCTGCCAAAATACCAAGGGAGACAACCACTGAGGTAATTCAGAAAGAATTCACCGAGGTGTACAATGCAGGGGCGGTCGAATCTATGAACGATACGACCGAATTAAAACCTCGAATTGAGGATGCTACCAAGCAACCAAGTACCAAACCTGTAGATGTGCAACAAAACACACAACACACAAACGCAATCACACGACAGACAACCTACAAAACCAACACTGACCAACTGCAGGAATCATTAGAAATAGTAGCGCCAAACTCAACTAACATCAATTTTGGAAACGAACAGAAAAATGACCCTACACTTGCACCATACTTTAAGTTAGTAGGTCTTAAACCGAAATTAACAAAGAACGCATCGTGGACATTTAGGCTACAGAACAACATCTTAACTAGGTTTTACACAACAAAGCAGACCACGATACAACAAGTAGTGTTACCACAAGCACATCGGGACAAAGTTCTAAAAATAGCCCATGACTCCCCTTTTGGAGGTCATATGGGGTATGAAAAGACCAGGGCTAGGGTCCTCACCCAGTTTTATTGGCCAAAATTTTGCCAAGATATAAAAACTTTCTGTAGATCTTGTGATATATGTCAGAAACTGGTGAAAAAGGGGAAAAACCCTACAGCAGAAGTCCAATCAACGACAACTGCCTCGAGGCCTTTCCAAATCGTGGCAGTTGACCTAGTAGGTCCGTTGAATCACATATCTAATAAGGGTAATAGATATATTTTTACTCTTATTGATTTATGTACAAGGTGGCCCGAAATGCTTCCATTAAGATCTATCTCCTCTAAGGATGTGACGGACATATTACTAAACATTTTCTCCCGTTTTGGCTTCCCGGAGAAAATCATTTCTGATAGAGGAACCCAGTTCATATCGAATGCCACCCAATCAGTAACTAAGTTACTAGGCATCAAGCAGTGTTTCACCAGTCCCTATCGAACGGCCGCAAATGGTATCTGCGAAAAACTAAATGGGGACCTGAAACATATGCTATCTAAAGTGACAGCTGAAAATCCAGCCGATTGGGACATACTTCTCCCAACGGTGCTGTTCGCATATAGAGAAGTCCCACAGTCAAGTACAGGGTTCTCTCCCTTCGAATTGATGTATGGAGCGAACCCAAGAGGACCTCTCACCATTTATAAAGAGATAATATCACAACCTGTAGATATCCAACTTCCCATTTCTACCTATGATTTGGTCACTGATACCAGAGACAAAATCATACGTTCCTGTATATTGGCCAGAACATCACTACAGGAGAAAGGTTTTAAATACAGGCAGTACGCCAATAGAGGTGCAAAAACAATTGTACTAAATCCGGGTCAGGATATTTTACTACTCCTACCTGACAAAAGAGATTTACTGTCAACCTCTTGGCAGGGACCTTTTAAGATCATGAGAAGAATTTCAGAAGTAGATTACGAAATCTCATTAAATGGAAAGTTGAAAATATTCCATGTAAATATGTTTAAACCATACTATGCTGGACAAGACAACGAGACAAATGAACTGACGCAACGAACTAGTGACGCAGACGAAACGACAATTTCCCGACGAAATGACACCTCGACAAACGAAGCATCGTTAACGACACACTCTTACGACGACGAAAACGACGAAGACACATGGACATTACCGACAATCTGTGATATCGACAACGACGACAAATTTGACGACATATTGACAACAATTGACCTCGACGACGACGACAATGACATTGAAGACAATTTACAAACAGTAGCATCCTGTGATAAATCAGACAGACGTGGACAATACTGAAATCCCTGTACCAATCATGACTGACGACGGAAGTATAAATGACATACATATCTCTGACACTTTGACACAACAACAGCGACAAGACATTTTGACTATCCTTGACGAGTATAAAGCTATCTTTTCTAACAAACCTGGACGCACTGATAAAATAACACATTCAATTGTGCTGACAGATCTGAGACCAGTCAAATGTAGACCATATTCTATTCCTCTCCATTACAGATCGAATTTAGATAAAGAAATTTTAGACTTAGAGAAGAATGGCATTATTCAAAAATCGATGTCTCAATATTCTTCACCGATTGTCCTGGTGAAAAAGAAAGACCAGACAATCCGCTTGTGCATCGACTATAGAGTATTAAATACAAGAACAACAACGGATGCAGAACCTATGAACAGTTGTGAAGATCTTATTTTGAATATGGCTCAATCATCCTTATTTTCTAAGACAGATTTAGCGAAAGGATATTGGCAAGTCCCACTACACCCTTCTTGTAGACATATAACAGCATTCGCAACACCTCTCGGTTTGTACGAATGGCTATATCTTCCTTTTGGCCTGAAGAACGCACCGGCCACATTTGTGAGACTAACAAGATTGTTATTGCACGGAATTAAAGATGTAGTATCCTATATTGATGATATATGCGTCCATTCTTCTGATACGACTTCTCACTTACTTACTCTCAAACAAGTCTTCAACCAAATCTCTCTTTTTGGACTTACTATCAAACCTTCCAAGGTTGAAATAGGTTATACACAAATAGACTTCCTTGGTCATAGAATTTCTGAAGGTAAATTGTTGACTGATGATAAAATTGTTTCCAAGATCCTTAATCTAGAAGTTCCTACCACAAAGAAACAGATTAGAAGTCTACTAGGTCTTATTAACTATTATTCTAAATTCATTCCACATTGGGCAGAACTCACCTCAGTATTTTCTAATATGTTAACTAAAGATCATCCATCAAAAATTTGTAATGCGGGGTCCACGAGGAACTCGGACAGAGTTACCGCCCGTGTCGGATTAGGACACGAGGGGACCGGCAGAGGACAGACGGACTTGAGAGAGACAAGGCCTGCCTGAGAGGGACTCAATAGATATTCATAGATATATATATACATAGGCTAGATAGTGTGCTAGATTGTTGTATGACAACTCTGTGTTTGAGATTAACTATCTGTGATATGAAATATGCGTCAACGCATACTGTAACTGTATATAAAATAAATATTTGATTCTCATAGCGAGCAGATTTATTGTTGCCTGTATGAAACCAAGTTACCTAGATAAGAGCAAGATGATGATATGCAGGCGTCGTCTTATTAATTTAGTCTAGGAGATATAGATTATGGCCCTGGTGAGAATAGTAAACACTAACTGGGATTCTGCCCCTTCTCCAAGGATTCTTTTAGCTCTTGAGCCTCCTTTTTATCAATTCTGAGGAAAGTCTGGAGAATTCTCTCAGCCTGATTTATGTTAAGAAAGAATGGATGTTGAGCAGTTGATAGACCTAGAGTCTTCTAACTGGGATTCTGCCCCTTCTCCAAAGATTCGTTTAGCTCTTGAGCCCCCTTTTTATCAATTCTGAGGAAAGTCTGGAGAATTCTCTCAGCCTGATTTATGTTAAGAAAGCATGGATGTTGAGCAGTTGATAGACCTAGAGTCTTCTCTCCCCAATTTAGTAATTTATCATGAGTGGATTTGTTTTGACAATTACACATTTAACAAATTCCAGTAGACATTGACACATGTTTTACACACATAATATGGAGAATCAACAGATAGGGTTGACTGACAAATCAACATAAGGTCAGTTAAGGTTCATCATTTATGGACTGGCCTGTGTCCTCTGGCCTGTTACATACATTTTCTGTTGTGGTTTACACAGGATAACATAGAAAATGGCATATAGGCCCAAGTTTACAGTCCATCAACAAATAAACATCAATGAATACTATGTCAACAAGTGTGGAAACATTGTAAACATTTAAATGTTGTACATTATAAGTGTGGAGATGATAATTCAACATTTAGGTATCTGTTCCTGAAATGGGTGGTGTGTGTTCCTTAGAGAAATGTAACCTTGTGATTGGGAGATTAGGATAAGCCTCGGTCCATTGTCTGATGGATCCACTTCAGTTCTGCCCGTGTAGCTTCTCTGAAGGCTTCCCATACTCTGCTCATGGCCTAGTCATCTTCCATCTCAAGTGTGGTTCATCTCTTTCTCTCTTTCTTCCCTCTTTCTGGTCTGGGTTGGTAGGTTGGCCAGTTGGTTGCCACCAAGAATTCACTGTGTAAGATTCACATAGATATGTACAATCCTACCAATGCAATATTCTAGAAGTAGGTCGGAAGAAACCTAAATTCCTGAAGTTGGAACTAGTCCCCCCCCCCCTTCCTCTCTTCTCTGATCTAGTGTTGGGTTAATTTGGGGTGGACAGAGTTTATCACACTGTGTACGCCTGGTATCAGCTGGTTCCTGCTGTATGTAAGTTCTCATTGGACCTGGGGTCAGTGAGACGTGTACAGTAAGACAGAGACAAGAGTGAGGAGGTGTCAAAATGCATATGAATAAATGGCATACATGTATAACATTTCTATCACTCAATTGGGTTTGTAGTGTGTATAAATGGTTCTCTGTGTTTTCCCATTTAACCAACTTTTTCTTCTTCTTTGTATAATAACTCCTCTCCCATTACCTGTTGTTGTTGTGGTGTTGAGTGTTGGGTGGTGTGGTGCTGTGTTTTAAGTTATGTTGAGTAGTGGGTTTAGTCAACTTCTGGTGATGGAGTTCCGCGAAGCATAACTTTTCTGATGTAATGCAATTCATAAGTGCCCTTATCTAAGTAAAATCTGACATAAATATAAATATTTATTCCATCAAACCCTATTTATTCAATATAGGAAGGAGAAAGGGAAGATATGATTTCTCTTTCAGCTCTCTAGATTGGAAATAGGCATAGATAAGTCTGTTTTAAAACGAGGCACTTGTTCTAGTACACGAACTGTCTGATGAGCTGTAGATAGTGATAGTAATTTAAGCAGTGTTTCTGCTGAAATGCACAAGATTGCTTTAGAATCATCACTTCGTACAGTTGTCTAGAATAGAAGGTAGTATTATTATGCACTTCTTAAAGTTAATAACTATCTTTAAGAATATCAGAGATTGCAGTATTCGAAGAGAGTAGTAGATTGTCAGTTTGCCCGGGAAACGGCTCTGCGTCGTCAGAATCTAACAGTCGAGCATTTTTTACTTCAGATGTTTTAATTTACAGTAATACATTTCAATTGACGTTACAAACACTGGATACCCTTACTTGATACTTGATACATCTGGTCATCAGTTTAATCTAAGGAGTCACAAGCTTACCTCGGATTCAGACATTCTGCCGTTCTTGTTTGAAAATTCGGTCACACCAGCTTTTGCGTCTGCTCGTCAAGCTGTCTGCAGTGGAAGTGCGCGATTAACATATTCTAAGCAGGCGTCCTATCGGAGGCGTTGTCACGTGTCTGTTTCTATCCAATGATCTCCTGAGCTTTGGCTGATGAAATAATTCCGAGAATTGACGTCATCTGTCAATCTTTCATTTTCAGTTTTTATTTTGCGTTCGTTTTTCAGTTTTGGTTTCGGTTTGAGTTTGTGCAGTCAATTGTTATATTTTTCCCTCACTTTTGCGTGCATTCTTGGTAACTGAATAATGGTGGTTAGCGGTTATGCCACAAAGGTCATGTCACAAAACTTTATCTGAAACTGTGTCAGAGGTCAAGCCACAAAACGTCAACAGAACCTGTGTGAGTGGTCTTACTACTCTTACCACAGAACGTCATCAGAAACTGTGTGAGTGGTCATACTATACAACGTCATTAGAAACTGTGTGAGACGTCGTACCACAAAACTTCATCAGAAACTGCGTCAGGATCCATACTACAGGATACAATGGAATCCTGCTTGACTTCCCATACACTAGAATGCCAGCTACAGGGTGTATTTCAATGACTGTGCAGTGTTTCAAAATTTTGCCGGTCCATGTTTTGTATTTATCGATTATGTTGCTTGAACTTTACACAGGGTGAATACAAAACTTAGACCCGCAATATTTTCAAACACTGCACAATCATTAAAAATACACCCTATATAAACTGTGAGTGCATCTCTCTCTCTCTCTCTCTCTCTCTCTCTCTCTCTCTCTCTCTCTCTCTCTCTCTCTCTCTCTCTGTCTCTCTCTCTCTCTCTCTCTCTCTCTCCCCTGTGTGTATATATATGTGTGTATGTGTGTGTGACCTGTGTGAGGACGTCACCTGTGTGTGTGTGTGTGTGACCTGTGTGAGGACCGCACCTGTGTGTGTGTGTGACCTGTGTGAGGACGGCACCTGTGTGTGTGTGTGTGACCTGTGTGAGGACGGCACCTGTGTGTGTGTGTGTGTGTGTGACCTGTGTGAGGACCGCACCTGTGTGTGTGTGTGTGACCTGTGTGAGGACGGCACCTGTGTGTGTGTGACCTGTGTGAGGATGGCACCTGTGTGTGTGTGTGTGACCTGTGTGAGGGCGTCACCTGTGTGTGTGACCTGTGTGAGGGCGGTACCTGTGTGTGTGACCTGTGTGAGGGCGGCACAGTGTGTTTGTGTGTGTGTGACCTATGTGAAGACGGCACCTGTGTGTGTGTGACCTGTGTGAGGGTGGCACCTGTATGTGTGACCTGTGTGAGGGTGGCACCTGTATGTGTGACCTGTGTGAGGGTGGCACCTGTGTGTGTGTGTGTGACCTGTGTGAGGGCGTCACCTGTGTGTGTGACCTGTGTGAGGGCGGTACCTGTGTGTGTGACCTAGGTGAGGGCGGCACAGTGTGTTTGTGTGTGTGTGTGACCTATGTGAAGACGGCACCTGTGTATGTGTGACCTGTGTGAGGGTGGCACCTGTATGTGTGACCTGTGTGAGGGTGGCACCTGTGTGTTTGACCTGTGTGAGGGCGGCACCTGTGTGTGTGTGTGTGTGTGACTTGTGTGAGGGCGGCACCTGTGTGTGTGTGATCTGTGTGGGGGCGGCACAGTGTTTGTGTGTTTGTGTGACCTGTGTGAGGGCGGCACAGTTTGTGTGACGAGAGTGAGGGCAGCACAGTGTTTGTGTGTGTGTGTGTGACCTGTGTGAGGGCGGCACAGCGTGTGTTTGTGTGACGAGAGTGAGGGCGGCACAGTGTTTGTGTGTGTGTGTGTGTATGTGTGTGTGTGTGACCTGTGTGAGCACGGCACAGTGTGTGTTTGTGTGACGAGAGTGAAGGCGGCACAGTGTTTGTGTGTGTGTGACATTGGAGAGGGCGACACAGTGTTTGTGTGACGAGAGTGAGGGCGGCACAGTGTGTGTGCCCAACAAACAGTCACTCCACACCTGCTCCAGGAGGTGACGCCAGAGACACACACCCACTGTATGGTCATCTAGGCCACTCCTTGCGCTGCCCACTTCCGGTCGATGTTTTCTGTTCGACATTTCAGTCTGTGATCTTTCTGTCTGTATGTGAGTATGTGTCTGTGTGTATAGGTGTATGTATGTGTAGGTGTTTGTTTGTGTGTGTGTGTGTGTTTGTCTGTGTTTGTGTCTGTGTGTGGCTCTTGTGTGTGTGTGTGAATATGTGCATCTGTGTGTGTCTTTGTGTGTGTGTGTGCCTGTGTGTCTGTCTGTCTGTGTCAATATGTGTGTCTATGTGTGTGTATTTATGTGTGTGTGTGTGTGTGGCGGTGTGTATGTCTGTGTGTGTCAATATGTGTGTCTATGTGTGTGTATTTATGTGTGTGTGTGTGTGGCGGTGTGTATGTCTGTGTGTATCAATATGTGTGTCTATGTGTGTGTCTTTGTGTGTGTACCTGTGTGTCTGTCTGTGCGTGTGTCAATATGTGTGTCTGTGTGTGTATCTTTACGTGTGTGCCTGTGTGTGTGTGTCTGTGCATGTGTCAATATGTGTGTCTATGTGTGTGTCTTTGAATGTGTGCCTTTGTGTCTGTCTGTGTGTCAATATGTGTGTCTATGTGTGTGTCTTTGTGTGTGTGCCTGTGCGTCTGTCTGTGCGTGTGTCTATGTGTGTGTGTGTGTGTGTTCATTTTGGAAGTTCCTCGGATGTGTGTGTGTGTGTGTAATTTAAATGTAAGTGTGTGTTCTAAGTATGTATTATGTGTGCGTAATGTATCTATGTGTATGTGATGTGTGTAGCCTACACACACACACACACACACACACACACACACACACACACACACACACACACACACACACACACACCGACTTGTCTGCGAAGGCCTCCAGACAGAAACAAAGCGGATTATCTCTCGTAGTGCCTGTACTGTTTCCGGTTGGGAGACGGACAACAAACAGACAGACCGTAAACATGCAGGTCAAGTTACCGCTGCTGTCTGCTGCACTCACGCGCGCGTCTTGTCCTGGCATCTGGATGCAGAACTCTACCAGACAGAAAATTGGTTGAACTGCAGTCAAGTTGGAGAGCTTTCTACGATCTAATTGCCGCGATTTGTGGGCATCTTGTGTGACGTGACAAAATAAACACTTTGTCCCATCTTGTGTGACGTGACAAAATAAACATTTTGTCCAAGTCCTATTTCCAAGATGCCAGAGTGGGGGTATTGACTTAAGGACAGTACTGCTGACAACGATTACTTGAACAACGGCTCGTACACACGAAAATCTTGCAGATGTTCAACGAATGGATCCAGACAAACTCACAGTGGCAGCTGGTAAAACATTTATTCCCCAAGATACACATCGGACACGCTCCCACAACACGTCAGATAGTTTTAGTAACAGCAGACAGTCGTATTCGTACACATGGCAATTATGGGCAGTACATTTGATAGCCCTCAATAATTTACACACAGTCAGAATGTAACAACCTTTAACACGCCGTACTCTGACTGTGTCGTTCCCAGGTACAGCTCAGTAGATCAGCAGATAGGTAGATTCTGATGTCGTCTCATGCACACTGAACTAGAACCACGGTTCACTTACTCATGCTTGAAATCTACGATCAGTACTGTCATTAACTACAGGAACTTTCCATAGCTATTTCTAGTTTATATTCACACACTGACGTCCTCGGAATATTACCAGAATATGACTTCGTGAATCTTCCTGTGATGTAGGACGTTGGTTGATAGTGACAAGTGTGAATAATATGCGAGGTGGTGTAGAAGTATCGCTGATATTGTGTTATGTGATGTTCTTCCTATTTGCGTTTAGTGGATAACTTGTATGACTTGTCGCTAAGCTAGTATGACTTGTCGCTAAGCTAGTATGACATGTCGCTAAGCTAGTATGACATGTCGCTAAACTTGTATAACTTGTCGCTAAGCTAGTATGACATGTCGCTAAACTTATATAACTTGTCGCTAAGCTAGTATGACATGTCGCTAAGCTAGTATGACATGTCGCTAAACTTGTATAACTTGTCGCTAAGCTAGTATGACATGTCGCTAAACTTGTATAACTTGTCGCTAAGCTAGTATGACATGTCGCTAAACTTGTATAACTTGTCGCTAAGCTAGTATGACATGTCGCTAAGCTAGTATGACATGTCGCTAAGCTAGTATGACATGTCGCTAAGCTAGTATGACATGTCGCTAAACTTGTATAACTTGTCGCTAAGCTAGTATGACATGTCGCTAAGCTAGTATGACATGTCGCTAAGCTAGTATGACATGTCGCTAAGCTTGTATAACTTCTCGCTAAGCTAGTATGACATGTTGCTAAGCTAGTATGACATGTCGGTAAGCTAGTATGACATGTCGCTAAGCTTGTATAACTTGTCGCTAAGCTAGTATGACATGTCGCTAAGCTAGTATGACATGTCGGTAAGCTAGTATGACATGTCGCTAAGCTAGTATGACATGTCGCTAAGCTAGTATGACATGTCGCTAAACTTGTATAACTTGTCGCTAAGCTAGTATGACATGTCGGTAAGCTAGTATGACATGTCGCTAAGCTTGTATGACATGTCGCTAAACTTGTATAACTTGTCGCTAAGCTAGTATGACATGTCGCTAAGCTAGTATGACATGTCGCTAAGCTAGTATGACATGTCGCTAAGCTAGTATGACATGTCGGTAAGCTAGTATGACATGTCGCTAAACTTGTATAACTTGTCGCTAAGCTAGTATGACATGTCGCTAAGCTAGTATGGCATGTCGCTAAGCTTGTATAACTTCTCGCTAAGCTAGTATGATATGTCGCTAAGCTAGTATGACATGTCAGTAAGCTAGTATGACATGTCGCTAAGCTTGTATAACTTGTCGCTAAGCTAGTATGACATGTCGCTAAGCTAGTATGACATGTCGCTAAGCTTGTATAACTTCTCGCTAAGCTAGTATGACATGTCGCTAAGCTAGTATGACATGTCGGTAAGCTAGTATGACATGTCGCTAAGCTTGTATAACTTGTCGCTAAGCTAGTATGACATGTCGCTAAGCTAGTATGACATGTCGCTAAGCTAGTATGACACGTCGGTAAGCTAGTATGACATGTCGCTAAGCTTGTATAACTTGTCGCTAAGCTAGTATGACATGTCGCTAAGCTTGTATGACATGTCGGTAAGCTTGTATAACTTGTTGGTAAGCTTGTACAGCCGGTCTCTCTGACGAAGAGTTTTTTGACTATCTCCGTTATCCCGTATATCCACGTAGGGTAAGCAGCTGCGCGAGATTCGGTAGCGGATCACGTCACGTTGGTTACATACGGGGGTATGTGAGCCGGTCGCTCAGAAAGCAATGGCAAACTACTGAGCGTAATCTTGCCATGACATCAACAACAGCGGTAAAATGCTGGTGTTGACAGCGATGTCCTGTAAATAGGATATACGAAACAAAAGCTTGTACAGCTTGTCGCTAAGCTACGTCGTACCTGAATGAATGAGTATTCCCCGATTCGGAAACACTCCGACCGAGAGCTTTCCTCGTGCTAACCCAAGTTCTTGTCACTAGAGCTCACTGGCTAGCCACTTGATGGGCTCGCTAGGCATGTCACGTGTTTATGACTCGCAATAGTCTGTTTCAGTTGAACTGTTGTGTAACTGTCTTCAGCTCTCCGTGTCTCTTCTTTCACTCATCATGAATTCTGTCTAGCTACCTAGAACCTGTACAGTGACTAGTTTGAACATTTGGTAATATTACTTGAAAATGATGAACACGTGGTAATATTACTTGGGCAATGATACATACTTGTGAAATTACGTAGACAATGATAAAAAGTTGACAATATTTACTGGACAGTTATGTAGATTTGGTAATGTCACTTGGACAATTATAAATACTTGGTAATATTACTTAGACAATTATAAAAACGTGACAATATTTATTGGGCAGTTATGTAGATTTCGCATAATTACTTGGAAAATAAAAAAAGACTGGAAAATATGTCATTGATAGCTACACAGATATAGGACCGGTGATCATGTGACCTCGGTCCTGTGGGGCGGTGTCATGACACTTGTGCAGTGTGTCTTTCAACCAACCCCTAGTCACATTACATGTAGTGTACATTAGTGTAACCCTTTTTTAATGGCTATCATAGAGTATGTCCTTTCAATGTTTATCTTCATATCAACATTCTAACCGCAATTGTCAAGGCAGTGCATATGGTGCTGGAGATCTGCATGGATTGCATGCAGTAAACTCTGGTCGTCTGCAAACAGCAGCTCATGTAAACTCTCTAGTTGTGGATTCGCGTCTTTAGTAATCTTATCCATATAGGCGATAAACAAAAGTGGTGATCAAACTCATCCTTGTCTGACGCCTGGTGTCACTTGGAATCAGTTCGTCATGTCTATGTTTGTTCTTGGTGTACCTTCACTGACACATAGACCTGATGTCATTAGGAACCAGTTTGTCATATCTATGTTTGTTCTGACTGTACCTCCACTGATACATGGCTCTGATATTTGTTCTGACTGTACCTACATTAATACATGGCTCTGATATTTGTTGTTACTGTGCCTACACTGATACATGGCTCTGATATTTGTTGTTACTGTGCCTACACCGATACATGGCTCTGATATTTGTTTTGACTGTGCCTTCACCGATGATACATGGCTCTGATATTTGTTGTTACTGTGCCTACACTGATACATGGCTCTGATATTTGTTGTTACTGTGCCTACACCGATACATGGCTCTGATATTTGTTGTTACTGTGCCTACACCGATGATACATGGCTCTGATATTTGTTGTTACTGTGCCTACACTGATACATGGCTCTGATATTTGTTGTTACTGTGCCTACACCGATGATACATGGCTCTGATATTTGTTGTTACTGTGCCTACACTGATTACATGGCTCTGATATTGTTGTTACTGTGCCTACACCGATGATACATGGCTCTGATATTTGTTGTTACTGTGCCTACACCGATGATACATGGCTCTGATATTTGTTGTTACTGTGCCTACACTGATACATGGCTCTGATATTTGTTGTTACTGTGCCTACACTGATACATGGCTCTGATATTTGTTGTTACTGTGCCTACACCGATACATGGCTCTGATATTTGTTGTTACTGTGCCTACACTGATACATGGCTCTGATATTTGTTGTTACTGTGCCCTACACCGATACCATGGCTCTGATATTTGTTGTTTACTGTGCCTACACCGATGATACATGGCTCTGATATTTGTTGTTACTGTGCCTTCACCGATACATGGCTCTGATATTTGTTGTTACTGTGCCTTCACCGATGATACATGGCTCTGATATTTGTTGTTACTGTGCCTACACCGATGATACATGGCTCTGATATTTGTTGTTACTGTGCCTTCACCGATGATACATGGCTCTGATATTTGTTGTTACTGTGCCTTCACCGATGATACATGGCTCTGATATTTGTTGTTACTGTGCCTACACCGATACATGGCTCTGATATTTGTTGTTACTGTGCCTACACTGATACATGGCTCTGATATTTGTTGTTACTGTGCCTACACCGATACATGGCTCTGATATTTGTTGTTACTGTGCCTACACCGATACATGGCTCTGATATTTGTTTTGACTGTGCCTTCACCGATGATACATGGCTCTGATATTTGTTCTGACTGTGCCTTCACGGATACATGGCTCTGATATTTGTTCTGACTGTGCCTTCACTGATGATACATGGCTCTGATATTTGTTCTGACTGTACCTTCACTGATACATGGCTCTGATATTTATTGTTACTGTGCCTACACTGATGATACATGGCTCTGATATTTGTTCTGACTGTACCTACACCGATACATGGCTCTGATATTTGTTCTGACTGTGCCTTCACTGATACATGGCTCTGATATTTATTGTTACTGTGCCTACAGTGATGTATGGCTCTGATATTTGTTGTTACTGTGCCTACACCGATACATGGCTCTGATATTTATTGTTACTGTGCCTACACCGATACATGGCTCTGATATTTGTTGTTACTGTGCCTACACCGATACATGGCTCTGATATTTATTGTTACTGTGCCTACACCAATACATGGCTCTGATATTTGTTGTTACTGTGCCTACACCAATACATGGCTCTGATATTTATTGTTACTGTGCCTACAGTGATGTATGGCTTCTGATATTTATTGTTACTGTGCCTACACCGATACATGGCTCTGATATTTATTGTTACTGTGCCTACACCGATACATGGCTCTGATATTTGTTGTTACTGTGCCTACACCAATACATGGCTCTGATATTTATTGTTACTGTGCCTACAGTGATGTATGGCTCTGATATTTATTGTTACTGTGCCTACACCGATACATGGCTCTGATATTTATTGTTACTGTGCCTACACCAATACATGGCTCTGATATTTGTTGTTACTGTGCCTACACCGATACATGGCTCTGATATTTGTTCTGACTGTGCCTTCACCAATACATGGCTCTGATATTTGTTCTGACTGTGCCTTCACCGATACATGGCTCTGATATTTGTTGTTACTGTGCCTTCACCGATACATGGCTCTGATATTTGTTGTTACTGTGCCTACACCAATACATGGCTCTGATATTATTTCTGACTGTGCCTACACCAATACATGACTCTGATATTTGTTGTTACTGTGCCTACACCGATACATGGCTCTGATATTTGTTGTTACTGTGCCTACACCAATACATGGCTCTGATATTATTTCTGACTGTGCCTTCACCAATACATGGCTCTGATATTATTTCTGACTGTGCCTACACCAATACATGGCTCTGATATTTGTTGTTACTGTGCCTACACCGATACATGGCTCTGATATTTGTTCTGACTGTGCCTTCACCAATACATGGCTCTGATATTTGTTCTGACTGTGCCTTCACTGATGATACATGGCTCTGATATTTGTTGTTACTGTGCCTACACCGATACATGGCTTCTGATATTTGTTCTGACTGTGCCTTCACTGATGATACATGGCTCTGATATTTGTTCTGACTGTACCTACACCGATACATGACTCTTATATTCGTTCTGACTGTGCCTTCACTGATGATACATGGCTCTGATATTTGTTGTTACTGTACCTTCACTGATACATGGCTCTGATATTTGTTCTGACTGTGCCTACACCGATACATGGCTCTGATATTTGTTGTTACTGTACCTTCACTGATACATGGCTCTGATATTTGTTGTTACTGTGCCTACACCGATACATGGCTCTAATATTTGTTGTTACTGTGTCTTCACTGATACATGGCTCTGATATTCGTTCTGACTGTGCCTTCACTGATGATACATGGCTCTGATATTTGTTGTTACTGTGCCTACACCGATACATGGCTCTGATATTTGTTGTTACTGTGTCTTCACTGATACATGGCTCTGATATTCGTTCTGACTGTGCCTTCACTGATGATACATGGCTCTGATATTTGTTGTTACTGTGCCTACACCGATACATGGCTCTGATATTTGTTGTTACTGTGTCTTCACTGATACATGGCTCTGATATTCGTTCTGACTGTGCCTACACCGATACATGGCTCTGATATTTGTTGTTACTGTACCTTCACTGATACATGGCTCTGATATTTGTTCTGACTGTGCCTACACCGATACATGGCTCTAATATTTGTTCTGACTGTGCCTACACCGATATATGGCTCTGATATTTGTTCTGACTGTGCCTACACCGATACATGGCTCTGATATTTGTTGTTACTGTACCTACACCGATACATGGCTCTGATATTTGTTGTTACTGTGCCTACACCGATACATGGCTCTGATATTTGTTGTTACTGTACCTACACCGATACATGGCTCTGATATTTGTTGTTACTGTACCTACACCGATACATGGCTCTGATATTTGTTGTTACTGTGCCTACACCGATACATGGCTCTGATATTTGTTGTTACTGTGCCTACACCGATACATGGCTCTGATATTTGTTGTTACTGTACCTACACCGATACATGGCTCTGATATTTGTTGTTACTGTACCTACACCGATACATGGCTCTGATATTTGTTCTGACTGTGCCTACACCAATACATGGCTCTGATATTTGTTCTGACTGTGTCTTCACTGATACATGGGTCTGATATTTGTTCTGACTGTACCTACACTGATACATGGCTCTGATATTTGTTCTGACTGTACCTACACCGATACATGGCTCTGATATTTGTTGTTACTGTACCTACACTGATACATGGCTCTGATGTTTGTTGTTACTGTACCTTCATTTATACATGGCTCTTATATTTGTTGTTACTGTACCTCCACTGATACATAGCTCTGATATTTGTTGTTACTGTACCTCCACTGATACATGGCTCTGATATTTGTTGTTACTGTACCTTCATTTATACATGGCTCTGATATTTGTTGTTACTGTACCTTCATTTATACATGGCTCTTATATTTGTTGTTACTGTACCTCCACTGATACATAGCTCTGATATTTGTTGTTACTGTACCTCCACTGATACATGGCTCTGATATTTGTTGTTACTGTACCTTCATTTATACATGGCTCTGATATTTGTTGTTACTGTACCTCCACTGATACATGGCTCTGATATTTGTTGTTACTGTACCTTCATTTATACATGACTCTGATATTTGTTGTTACTGTACCTCCACTGATACATGTCTCTGATATTTGTTGTTACTGTACCTTCATTTATACATGGCTCTTATATTTGTTGTTACTGTACCTCCACTGATACATATCTCTGATATTTGTTGTTACTGTACCTTCATTTATACATGGCTCTGATATTTGTTGTTACTGTACCTCCACTGATACATGGCTCTGATATTTGTTGTTACTGTACCTCCACTGATACATGGCTCTGATATTTGTGTTTACTGTACCTCCACTGATACATGGCTCTGATATTTGTTGTTACTGTACCTCCACTGATACATGGCTCTGATATTTGTTGTTACTGTACCTCCACTGATACATGGCTCTGATATTTGTTGTTACTGTACCTCCACTGATACATGGCTCTGATATTTGTTGTTACTGTACCTCCACTGATACATGGCTCTGATATTTGTTGTTACTGTACCTCCACTGATACATGGCTCTGATATTTGTTGTTACTGTACCTTCATTTATACATGGCTCTGATATTTGTTGTTACTGTACCTCCACTGATACATGGCTCTGATATTTGTTGTTACTGTACCTTCATTTATACATGGCTCTGATATTTGTTGTTACTGTACCTTCATTTATACATGGCTCTGATATTTGTTGTTACTGTACCTTCATTTATACATGGCTCTGATATTTGTTGTTACTGTACCTTCATTTATACATGGCTCTGATATTTGTTGTTACTGTACCTTCATTTATACATGGCTCTGATATTTGTTGTTACTGTACCTCCACTGATATTGGCTCTGATGTTATCCCACAGCTGGCCAGTGACACGGTATTCTTCGAGCACTTTCCACAGCACCATCATAATGTGCCATGCCGATAAGCGTAGGCGGTCATGTTTCGCCATCTCACTTGATCACCAGAGTCGTGGATCAGCTCAGTGTTCTTGTCTCGACCATACCACATGGCTAAGCCAGCCAGGTATTTTATTCTCTATCTTCTCTTTCCATCAATTTTGCCAGTTGTCACCAAGTTCACCAATTTATTTCTTCTCATTACGAGTCCAAAAATTGTGACTGTCTACGTCTAATATCTCTAATCAGTTTACGATCTTCATTTGTTTCTTGAAGGACTTGGTCATTGATTTTTCTGTCTGTCCATGGTATTCTTTGCATTTTCCTCAGTAACCACATTTCCTCAGCCATCAGATGTTTTTCAGCTTGTCTGCTCATGTCCACGGTTCACTTTAATACAAAAGAACAGGCTCTATGTATCCCCTCAACACTCTTTTTCTCGTTTCAATTGACATCTTTTTATTGGTCAGAATGTTTTTCATCTTGCTAAAGGCTGTCTTCGCCATGGCGATTCTTGTTCTGATCTCTTTAAGGCATTCCCCCATCAGATGTTATGACGGTTCCAAGATAGTCGTACCGATTCCTCTCTGTGAATCGTGCCTTGCATCATTAATTTTTCATTATCAATCGTTAACAAATAGGGAGTCTCCGTGGCGAAGTGGTCAAACCGTCTGCCTCGCACTCCGAAGGTTGTGGGTTCGATTCCGGGCTACACCTTTCGGTTCATGAGTGCATTTTTTCTCGGAGACTCCTGGGAGTCGTCGCTGGAGCTAGAGAGATCGTGCTATGAGCGATGCTTTCATCAGGTCATTCTGCCAAAAGAGACGGAACTATGTGGGATAAAACTCAGGGTAATGAAGTCAATCCTATCGCCTTTTAAGACTTTTCTTTTTGTAAGTATCATTAATTTGATTTGGTCAGATGTTCAACTATGGAAAGTTTTCCGTATCTGGGATGGATTCCTGGCGCCACTGATGACTTTAAATAATCATCATAATGCAAGCCCATTGCAGAACGTCCTGTCTCGGTTCTTGACCATTTCCAACGCCTTGTTCATGTTCATACCCAAGCTGTTTTAGTCTCCTGTGTCCCTCACCGTGGAGATCCAGACCAGCCTACAAAATTCCAGGATCGAGGTCTTCCATAACTCTTCTCTCCACCCCTCCCCCTCCCCACAAGCCACTGCGGCCCACAATATGGCCAAATTATTTCAGTGTCCAGGAAATAACGCTCTTTATGAGCTATTGTCTTCGTTGTTTAGATCTTGTAGAATATTTGACATTTCTATTATGTTTTAAATATCACAACCTGTAATAGTTAATTGCATTCTACCACTTCTTTCTTTCTTCATCTCTTCTTCTTCTTCCGCCCTCTGCTTATCCTTCTCTTGCTTCTTCTTCTCCTTGTCAATTTTCTTTTGTCTTTATTTGTATTCTTCTAATGTTTAGCAGCCGCTTCTGTTCTCGCATTATTCATTTACATACGGCTTGCCTTTTGCGTGTATCCAATAGCTGATCGTTATTCGGTTGTGATTTTTGTGTCCGGTGTATTCTATGTCCGCCTGCCAATCTGTGGCCATCTCTGACGTGATTCCCAGCGACAATCTCCTTAATTGCTTCCAAAAATGCCATCCGCCCCACATTTGTTCTGTCTATCTGTGCGTGGCCATATTATTTTCTCGCTTTCAACACCATCTCTGCGCGGCCTTCTATTCTTTTCTCGGTTTTCTTTTCATTTTGTTCAGCCTCTTAGATTCTTTCATTGTCTCTTCCTCAAACTTAATCTTTCATCTCTCCTGATTTTTTATCCAGATTTATTCTATACATCTTTGTGATTGTCTTACTTTTCTGTTTATTGTTGTTATTCAGTTGTCTCTCTGCTCTATTTTTGTTCCCCCTCCCGTGTATCCCAGGTTTTACTTCTTCTCCTAAGGCGTCTTTATTTCTCGCTGTCTCTTTCTGTCAAATTTTACTACGGGTGCCTGTCCGTCTTTAAATGTGTTGGTTCCCGTTATCTGCTACTATTTCCTTAACCCTCACCATATCAATCTGGCAATGTGTCTCCTCCACTGCCGCTATATCTTTGTATCAATGTTGGTCATCCTTCACGGCACTATATCATTGTGCCAATGTGCACCCTTCACTGCCGCTATACTCATTGTGTCAATGTGCACCCTTCACTGTCACTATAACATTGTGACAATGTGCCCCTTCACTGCCACTATATCATTGTGACAATGTGCCCCTTCACTGCCGCTATATCATTGTGACAATGTGCCCCTTCACTGTCACTATAACATTGTGACAATGTGCCCCTTCACTGCCACTATATCATTGTGACAATGTGCCCCCTTCACTACCGCTGGCTTTATGTCTCCTATCCCTGTTATGTTTAATTTCTCCCTATCCCTGTTATAATTTCTCTCTATCCCTGTTATAATTTCTCCCTATCCCTGTTATAATTCTTTCTTCCCTATCCCTGTTATAATTTCTCCCTATCCCTGTTATAATTTCTCCCTATCCCTGTTATAATTTCTCACTATCCCTGTTATAATTTCTCCCTATCCCTGTTATAATTTCTCCCTATCCCTGTTATAATTTCTCCCTATCCCTGTTTATAATTTCTCCCTATCCCTGTTATAATTTCTCTCTTATCGCAAAAAAAAAAATTATACCCTGTTATAATTTCTCCTATCCCTGTTATAATTTCTCTTCCTATCCCTGTTATAATTTCTCTCTATCCCTGTTATAATTTCTCCCCTATCCCTGTTATAATTTCTCCCCTATCCCTTGTTATAATTTCTCCCTATCCCTGTTATAATTTCTCCCTATCCCTGTTATAATTTCTCCCTATCCCTGTTATAATTTCTCTCTATCCCTGTTATAATTTCTCCCTATCCCTGTTATAATTTCTCTCTATCCCTGTTATAATTTCTCTCTATCCCTGTTATAATTTCTCTCTATCCCTGTTATAATTTCTCTCTATCCCTGTTATAATTTCTCTCTATCCCTGTTATAATGTCTCTCTATCCCTGTTATAATGTCTCTCTATCCCTGTTATAATTTCTCTCTATCCCTGTTATAATTTCTCTCTATCCCTGTTATAATGTCTCTCTATCCCTGTTATAATTTCTCTCTATCCCTGTTATAATTTCTCTCTATCCCTGTTATAATTTCTCTCTATCCCTGTTATAATTTCTCTCTATCCCTGTTATAATTTCTCTCTATCCCTGTTATAATGTCTCTCTATCCCTGTTATAATTTCTCTCTATCCCTGTTATAATTTCTCTCTATCCCTGTTATAATTTCTCTCTATTCCCTGTTATAATTTCTCTCTATCCTGTTATAATTTCTCTCTATCCCTGTTATAATGTCTCTCTATCCCTGTTATAATTTCTCTCTATCCCTGTTATAATGTCTCTCTATCCCTGTTATAATGTCTCTCTATCCCTGTTATAATTTCTCTCTATCCCTGTTATAATTTCTCTCTATCCCTGTTATAATTTCTCTCTATCCCTGTTATAATGTCTCTCTATCCCTGTTTATAATTTCTCTCTATCCCTGTTATAATGTCTCTCTATCCCTGTTATAATTTCTCTCTATCCCTGTTTATAATGTCTCTCTATCCCTGTTATAATTTCTCTCTATCCCTGTTATAATGTCTCTCTATCCCTGTTATAATGTCTCTCTATCCCTGTTATAATGTCTCTCTATCCCTGTTATAATGTCTCTCTATCCCTGTTATAATGTCTCTCTATCCCTGTTATAATGTCTCTCTATCCCTGTTATAATTTCTCTCTATCCCTGTTATAATGTCTCTCTATCCCTGTTATAATTTCTCTCTATCCCTGTTATAATTTCTCTCTATCCCTGTTATAATTTCTCTCTATCCCTGTTATAATGTCTCTCTATCCCTGTTATAATGTCTCTCTATCCCTGTTATAATGTCTCTCTATCCCTGTTATAATGTCTCTCTATCCCTGTTATAATGTCTCTCTATCCCTGTTATAATGTCTCTCTATCCCTGTTATAATGTCTCTCTATCCCTGTTATAATGTCTCTCTATCCCTGTTATAATGTCTCTCTATCCCTGTTATAATTTCTCTCTATCCCTGTTATAATGTCTCTCTATCCCTGTTATAATGTCTCTCTATCCCTGTTATAATGTCTCTCTATCCCTGTTATAATGTCTCTCTATCCCTGTTATAATGTCTCTCTACCCCTGTTATAATTTCTCTCTATCCCTGTTATAATGTCTCTCTATCCCTGTTATAATTTCTCTCACCCATTTTCTCTTCCTTGTGTCTCCTTCATGTCTGTCTGCTACCCGTTCTTTGTTGAAAGTAAAGTTTGTTCGTTCGTTTGTTCTTTCTTTCGTTCTCCCCCTCTCTTTATCTCTCACTCCATTACTATTTCCATATCTCTACCTTATCTCACTATTTCTCCCGTATCTGTCTATTCCTCCCTTATCTCTGTATTCTTCCTGTATCTTTATATTCTTCATTTATCTCTCTATTACTCCATTATCTATTTCCGCTTATCTCTCTATTCCTTACTTATCGCTCTATGCCTCTCGTATCTCGCTATTTCCCCTTATCTCTCTATTCTTCACTTATCTCTCTATTCCTCCCTTATCTCTCTTTTTCTTTATCTCTCTAGCCTTTCTAATCTGTAAACACATCTTAACTCATCTCATCCTGTCTGTGTCTCTCTGTCCCTCTGTTTGCATCTGTAACAGTGTATGTAAACCCCCTCCTCCTCCTCTTTCTTTCTCTCTTAATCTTCTTAATCCTTCTCGTCCTCCCTCCCTACAGCCCTCGCTAGCCCGTCTCCGCTCTCTCAACCATCAGCGGATCTAACTGGCCGCCCAGTGCCATCTATCACCAGTGTCTGATTAAGGTCTCAGTTTCCAGGCGGCGGCCCCGACGCCTCCCTCAGCTGAAGGGCTTCCAAGAATTAAGTGAAACCCCACAAGTGATTTCATCTCTCCCAGCCCCACTCCAGCAGCTGCCGAGTCTCAGGGGAGGGGGGGGGAGGGTGTCAATCAACAGATTCTATGTGTGTAGACAACAGATTCTATGTGTGTAGACAACAGATTCTATGTGTGTAGACAACACATTCTATGTGTGTAGTCAACAGATTCTATGTGTGTAGACAACAGATTATATGTGTGTAGGCAACAGATTTTACGTGTGTAGACAACAGATTCTATGTGTGTAGTCAACAGATTCTATGTGTGTAGACAACAGATTATATGTGTGTAGACAACAGATTCTATGTGTGTAGTCAACAGATTCTATGTGTGTAGACAACAGATTATATGTGTGTAGGCAACAGATTTTACGTGTGTAGACAACAGATTCTATGTGTGTAGTCAACAGATTCTATGTGTGTAGACAACAGATTCTATGTGTGTAGACAACAGATTCTATGTGTGTAGACAACAGATTCTATGTGTGTAGTCAACAGATTCTATGTGTGTAGACAACAGATTATATGTGTGTAGGCAACAGATTTTACGTGTGTAGACAACAGATTCTATGTGTGTAGTCAACAGATTCTTTGTGTGTATTTAACAGATGATATGTGTGTAGACAACAGATTCTATGTGTTTAGACAACAGATTCTATGTGTGTAGTCAACAGATTCTATGTGTTTAGACAACAGATTCTATGTGTGTAGTAGTAGTAGGCCTCTTTCAGTCCTGAAGGACTATAAAGTTGTGCCACTGGGGAGGTGCCTGGCAGCACCGCTGGTGACTGTATAGTCCAATGCGAGAGTGACAATTTCTGTCACAGTTTCCACATCTGTAAGACGAGGCAAGTCCCGCAGTAAGTGACTGCGCTTTGAGCCTGTGCCGCCTATCCTCAGTTTGTTGGATCAGATTGCGCTCAAAGAGCACCAGTCCGTTTCGTACATCTCTTCTCCAGGAGCATCTGTCTGTTGCAACTCTTTCCCACGTGTCTGGATCTATGCCAAGGGTTTTCATATCTTGTTTACACACATTCCTATATCGCATTTGGGGTCTTCCGGTTGGCCTCTTTCCTGTGGCTAGTTCTCCGTATAGGAGATCTTTGGGAATACGTTCATCCTCCATTCGAGATACGTGGCCCAGCCACCGGAGGCGTCTCTGCTTGAGGAGGGAGTGCACTGTGGTAATATCTGCTCTTTCAAGCACATGTTTGTTTGTTATGTGGTCTTTCCATGATTATGCCCAGGATACGTCTCAGACATCTCATATGGAAGGAATTCAACTTTCTTTCCTGTCTTGAGTACAGGGTCCAGGATTCAGACCCATAGAGTAGTGTGCTAACAACACAAGCTTTATATACTTGAGCTTTTGTACGCTCTGTTAGTCTATTGTTCTCCCAAACTCTTTTAGTTAGCATGGAGAATGTTGTGGCTGCCTTTCCAATGCGTCTGTCGATTTATGTCTCTAATGAAAGATTATCTGATATTGTCGATCCCAGATACACAAACTCGTGGACGACCTTCAATTCATAATTAGACATTTTGATTGACGGAGGCGCACCAGCATCTTGTTCCATCACCTGTGTTTTATTTAGGTTGATGGTGAGCCCAAAGTCTTTGCAGGCGGCTGCAAAACGATCTATGAGCCTTTGGAAATCTTCTGCTGTATGAGTAGTCAGTGCTGCATCATCTGCAAAAAGTTGTTCTCTTATGCATCTTGATCTTATTTTGGTCTTTGCTTTCAGTCTTGATGGACTAAAAAAGTTTGCCATCAGATCTTGTATGGAGGATATATGCCTTCAGTGGCAGACCCAAATGCCTGCCTTAAGAGACGGCGAAGAAGATACCAAAAAGTGTAAGAGCAAGCATGCAGCCCTGCTTTACTCCGCTGCTGATGCTGAATGACTGGGATGTTGAGCCATCAAATAAAATGGTCCCCTACATGTTTTCGTGAAATGATTTCACGAGACTAAAAAAGGTGGGTGGACATCCTGTCTTTTCAAGGACCTTAAAAAGGCCGTTTATGCTCTGTGAGGTCGATGAAGGCAATATATAATGGCTTCCTCTGTTCTCTGCACTTCTCTTGGAGCTGCCAGGAGTGAGAAAATCATATCGATGGTGGACCTGCTGGGTCTAAATCCGCATTGTGATTCGGGGTAGATTCTTTCAGCAAGAATGTCTAAT
This sequence comes from Cepaea nemoralis, assembly GCA_014155875.1. Classification (NCBI taxonomy): domain Eukaryota; kingdom Metazoa; phylum Mollusca; class Gastropoda; order Stylommatophora; family Helicidae; genus Cepaea; species Cepaea nemoralis. Next base: position 48,466 of record JACEFZ010019532.1, read on the forward strand.
CTTTTAAGGATTACTCGAGCAAAATTCTTGCCTGTAATGCTGAGTAGGGAAATGCCGCGATAGTTGTTGCAGTCGCTTCTGTCTTATAAAGGATAACGATGTTTGCGTCTTTCATATCTTGTGGTACTGATTTTTCTCTCCAGCAGAGCTGAATTATTGCATACAGTTCCTAGGATTATTGTTTCTTTGCTAAATTTTAAAATTTCAGGTGGAATACTATCTTTACCTGGTGCCTTGCCGGATTTGAGAATGTCTAGTGCTTCGCTGATTTCTGTGAGGCATGGTTCGTTATCCAGGGCATGCATGGCGGACTGTTGATCGATGGCTTCCAGAGCTTCTTCTCCGTCAGTGTTATCCACTGAGTATAGCTCTGAGTAGTGTTCTACCCAGCGATCCATTTGTTTCGCTCGATCTTTTATGATTACCCCCTCAGTTGATCGTAAAGGGGCCATCTTATTTTTTGATGGACCGACAGCTTGCTTGATGCCCTCGTACATTCCTCTTATATTTCCAGTGTCTGCACAAGTTTGAATTTGAGCAGAGAGCTGTAGCCAGTACCTGTTCACACATTTTCGCACGTGTGTAGGCAACATATTCTATGTGTGTAGTCAACAGATTCTATGTGTGTAGTCAACAGATTCTATGTGTGTATGCAACATACTCTATATGTGTAGAAACAGATTCTATGTGTGTAGGCAACAGACTCTAGGTGTGTAGGCAACAGATTCTATGTGTGTAGGCAACTATGTAGACAATACTCTTGCAGGGTTCGGTCTAATTGACAATCTATTGTCAACATCGGAGGGTTAATGTCATTTCATAGCCTGGTGGGCGGCTGTTTGAATCCACACAGGAGAGGACATCTACTCTGACCTTGACCTCCAGGTCAACTCTAGCATGCGGACCAGGAAATGTCAACAGCAGTAAGGCCGGCGGCCATGACACTGACCCCAGCACCCACCCACCCAGTTCTGACAGGTCTAGACGCAATCAGGGTCCAGCACCACATAACCTATGTGCATTGAGACTTGTACCAGGATCCTGTACCTCCAGGCAACAGTGTAGACTTGTACCAGGATCCTGTACCTCCAGTCAACAGTGTAGACTTTGTACCAGACTCCCATACCTCCAGTCAACAGTGTAGACTTGTACCAGACTCCTGTACCTCCAGTCAACAGTGTAGACTTGTACCAGACTCCTGTACCTCCAGTCAACAGTGTAGACTTGTACCAGACTCCTGTACCTCCAGTCAACAGTGTAGACTTGTACCAGGCTCCTGTACCTCCAGTCAACAGTGTAGACTTGTACCAGACTCCATTACCTCCAGTCAACAGTGTAGACTTGTACCAGACTCCCGTACCTCCAGTCAACAGTGTAGACTTGTACCAGGCTCCCGTACCTCCAGTCAATAATGTAGACTTGTACCAGGCTCCTGTACCTCCAGTCAACAATATAGACTTGTACCAGGCTCCTGTACCTCCAGTCAACAGTGTAGACTTGTACCAGGCTCCTGTACCTCCAGTCAACAGTGTAGACTTGTACCAGGCTCCTGTACCTCCAGTCAACAGTGTAGACTTGTACCAGACTCCTGTACCTCCAGTCAACAGTGTAGACTTGTACCAGACTCCTGTACCTCCAGTCAACAGTGTAGACTTGTACCAGACTCCTGTACCTCCAGTCAACAGTGTAGACTTGTACCAGACTCCTGTACCTCCAGTCAACAGTGTAGACTTGTACCAGACTCCTGTACCTCCAGTCAACAGTGTAGACGTGTACCAGGCTCCTGTACCTCAGTCAACAGTGTAGACTTGTACCAGGCTCCTGTACCTCCAGTCAACAGTGTAGACTTGTACCAGGCTCCTGTACCTCCAGTCAACAGTGTAGACTTGTACCTTGCTCGGATAACTCCAGTCAACAGTGTAGACTTGTACCAGGCTCCTGTACCTCCAGTCAACAGTGTAGACTTGTACCAGGCTCCTGTACCTCCCGTCAACAATATAGACTTGTACCTGGCTCCTGTACTTCCAGTCAACAGTGTAAACTTGTACCAGGCTCCTGTACCTCCAGTCAACAGTGTAGACTTGTACCAGGCTTCTTTACCTCCAATCAACAGTGTAGACTTGTACAAGGCTCCTGTACCTCCAGTCAACAATATAGACTTGTACCAGACTCCTGTACCTCCAGTCAACAGTGTAGACTTGTACCAGGCTCCTGTACCTCCAGTCAACAGTGTAGACTTGTACCAGACTTCTGTACCTCCAGTCAACAGTGTAGACTTGTACCAGGCTCCTGTACCTCCAGTCAACAGTGTAGACTTGTACCAGGCTCCTGTACCTCCAGTCAACAGTGTAGGCTTGTACCAGACTCCTGTACCTCCAGTCAACAGTGTAAACTTGTACCAGGCTCCTGTACCTCCAGTCAACAGTGTAGACTTGTACCAGACTCCTGTTCCTCCAGTCAACAGTGTAGACTTGTACCAGGCTCCCATACCTCCAGTCAACAGTGTAGACTTGTACCAGGCTCCTGTACCTCCAGTCAACAGTGTAGACTTGTACCAGGCTCCTGTACCTCCAGTCAACAGTGTAGACTTGTACCAGGCTCCTGTACCTCCAGTCAACAGTGTAGACTTGTACCAGGCTCCTGTACCCCCAGTCAACAGTGTAGACTTGTACCAGACTCCTGTACCTCCAGTCAACAGTGTAAACTTGTACCAGGCTCCTGTACCTCCAGTCAACAGTGTAGACTTATACCAGGATCCTGTACCCCCAGTCAACAGTGTAGACTTGTACCAGACTCCTGTACCTCCAGTCAACAGTGTAGACTTGTACCAGGCTCCCATACCTCCAGTCAACAGTGTAGACTTGTACCAGACTCCCATACCTCCAGTCAACAGTGTAGACTTGTACCAGACTCCTGTACCTCCAGTCAACAGTGTAGACTTGTACCAGACTCCTGTACCGCCAGTCAACAGTGTAGACTTGTACCAGGCTCCCATACCTCCAGTCAACAGTGTAGACTTGTACCAGACTCCCATACCTCCAGTCAACAGTGTAGACTTGTACCAGGCTCCTGTACCTCAAGTCAACAATGTAGACTTGTACCAGGCTCCTGTACCTCCAGTCAACAGTGTAGACTTGTACCAGACTCCTGTACCTCCAGTCAACAGTGTAGACTTGTACCAGGCTCCTGTACCTCCAGTCAACAGTGTAGACTTGTACCAGGCTCCTGTACCTCCAGTCAACAATGTAGACTTGTACCAGGCTCCTGTACCTCCAGTCAACAGTGTTGATTTGTACCAGGCTCCTGTACCTCCAGTCAACAGTGTAGACTTGTACCAGGCTCCTGTACCTCCAGTCAACAGTATAGACTTGTACCAGGCTCCTGTACCTCCAGTCAACAGTGTAGACTTGTACCAGGCTCCCATACCTCCAGTCAACAGTGTAGACTTGTACCCCCCCCCCCCGAGTCAACCGTGTAGACAGTAGGCCATCTGTAGACACCACCTACAGACACGCACACGCATGGGAGTCTGTGACGTCATCAATACGTCATGCCGTGCACAGCTGCCAGCAGTCGACAATATGATACACAGCCTGGTTACACTAATATTGTGATCTCAGTGCCAATCATGATCTCTGACTGGAACACAGGACAGGAAGATCGAGATCCGTAGTGACATATTTGATCAACAGTGCTGTTGTCTGTTCACACACACACACACACACACACTCGCACACGCACGCACGCACACGATATTGTACACATGACATGAGGTCCTTCTGTAGGGGCCAGGCATGTCGATTACCTCCCACGCTTACGTGCAGCCGAAGACCAGAAGACAAACTGTATTTAGCTGCTGTAAATGATTCTTGCCACACTGACAGAATCTTTACGTGGTTAGTGTCACTGTGACATCAGCTTTCCCTGTTTCGTGTCACAATGACGTAAACTTTAACTGTTTAGTGTCACACTGATATCAAATTTACCTGTTTAGTGTCATTGCGACATCTATTTTACCTGTTTAGTGTCACACTGACATCTATTTTACCTGCTTAGTGTCACATTGACATCTATTTTACCTGTTTAGTGCCACACTGACATCTATTTTACCGGTTTAGTGCCACACTGACATCGGGTATACCTGCTTAGTGTCACAGTGAGATCAACTTTACTCGTTTAGTGCCACACTGACATCGGCTATACTTGTTTACTGTCACACTAACATATATTTTACCTGTTTAGTGTCACACTGACATCAACTTTACATGTGTAGTATCACATGACATCAACTTTAACTGTTTAGTGTCACACTGGCATCAACTTTACCTGTTTAGTGTCACACTGTCATTAACTGTAAGTGTTTTGTGTCACAATGACATCAAATTTACCTGTTTAATGTCACACTGCCTTTATCATTACCTGTTTAGTGTCACAATGACATCAACTGTACATTTTAATGTCATAGTGACGTCAGATTTTATGTTTAATGTCACAGTGCCATGAACTTTACCCGTGTAATGTCACGCTGACCTAAACTGTACCTGTTTAATGTCACATTGACAACAGTTTTACCTGTTTAATGTCACACTGACATCGGCTTTTCCTGTCTAATGTCACACTGACACCAACACACGCAGGAAGAAGCATGGGCAGCGCCGATGTCGTCAATACACGAACTGGGAGTGACTGCTCGAGTACATCAATGCTGCCGTCTAGTGCGAGAGCGGAGACAACTCCTAAATGGGAACAGAGAGAGGAGACATTACATCAAACTCCTCATGGGAACAGAGAGAGGAGACATTACATCAAACTCCTCATGGGAACAGAGAGAGGAGACATTACATCAAACTCCTCATGGGAAACAGAGAGAGGAGACATTACATCAAACTCCTCATGGGAACAGAGAGAGAGAGGAGACATTACATCAAACTCCTCATGGGAACAGAGAGAGGAGACATTACATCAAACTCCTCATGGGAACAGAGAGAGGAGACATTACATCAAACTCCTCATGGGAACAGAGAGAGGAGACATTACATCAAACTCCTCATGGGAACAGAGAGAGGAGACATTACATCAAACTCCTCATGGGAACAGAGAGAGGAGACATTACATCAAACTCCTCATGGGAACAGAGAGAGGAGACATTACATCAAACACCTCATGGGAACAGAGAGAGAGAGAGAGACATTACATCAAACACCTCATGGGAACAGAGAGAGGAGACATTACATCAAACACCTCATGGGAACAGAGAGAGAGGAGACATTACATCAAACACCTCATGGGAACAGAGAGAGGAGACATTACATCAAACACCTGATGGGAACAGGGAGAGGAGACATTACATCAAACACCTCATGGGAACAGAGAGAGAGACATTACATCAAACACCTCATGGGAACAGAGAGAGGAGACATTACATCAAACACCTCATGGGAACATAGAGAGAGAGAGAGAGAGAGAGAGAGAGAGAGAGAGAGAGAGAGAGAGACATTACATCAAACACCTCATGGGAACAGAGAGAGGAGACATTACATCAAACACCTCATGGAACAGAGAGAGAGAGAGAGAGAGAGAGAGAGAGAGAGAGAGAGAGAGAGAGAGAGATTACATCAAACACCTCATGGGAACAGAAAGAGAGAGAGAGACATTACATAAAACACCTCATGGGAACAGAGAGAGGAGACATTACATCAATCACCTCATGGGAAACACAGAGAGAGAGAGAGACATTACATCAAACACCTCATGGGAACAGAGAGAGGAGACATTACATCAAACACCTCATGGGAACAGAGATAGGAGACATTATATCAAACACCTCATGGGAACAGAGAGAGGAGACATTATATCAAACACCTGATGGGAACAGAGAGAGGAGACATTACATCAAACAACCTCATGGGAAAAGAGAGAGAGAGACATTACATCAAACACCTCATGGGAACAGAGAGAGGAGACATTACATCAAACACCTCATGGGAACAGAGAGAGGAGACATTATATCAAACACCTCATGGGAACAGAGAGAGAGACATTATATCAAACACCTGATGGGAACAGAGAGAGGAGACATTACATCAAACACCTCATGGGAACAGAGAGAGAGAGAGAGAGACATTACATCAAACACCTCATGGGAACAGAGAGAGGAGACATTACATCAAACACCTCATGGGAACAGAGAGAGGAGACATTATATCAAACACCTGATGGGAACAGAGAGAGGAGACATTACATCAAACACCTCATGGGAACAGAGAGAGAGAGACATTACATCAAACACCTCATGGGAACAGAGAGAGGAGACATTACATCAAACACCTCATGGGAACAGAGAGAGGAGACATTATATCAAACACCTCATGGGAACAGAGAGAGGAGACGTTACATCCAACTCCTCATGGGAACAGAGAGAGGAGACATTACATCAAACACCTCATGGGAAAAGAGAGAGGAGACATTACATCAAACACCTCATGGGAACAGAGAGAGGAGACATTACATCCAACTCCTCATGGGAACAGAGAGAGGAGACATTACATCCAACTCCTAAATGGGAACAGAGAGAGGAGACATTACAACCAACTCCTAAATGGGAACAGAGAGAGGAGACATTACAACCAACTCCTAAATGGGAACAGAGAGAGGAGACATTACAACCAACTCCTAATGGGAACAGAGAGAGGAGACATTACATCAAACACCTCATGGGAACAGAGAGAGGAGACATTACATCCAACTCCTGATGGGAACAGAGAGAGGAAACATTACATCCAACTCCTAAATGGGAACAGAGAGAGGAGACATTACATCCAACTCCTCATGGGAACAGAGAGGAGGAGACATTACATCAAACACCTCATGGGAACAGAGAGAGAGACATTACATCAAACACCTCATGGGAACAGAGAGAGGAGACATTACATCAAACACCTCATGGGAACAGAGAGAGGAGACATTATATCAAACACCTCATGGGAACAGAGAGAGGAGACGTTACATCCAACTCCTCATGGGAACAGAGAGAGAGACCATTACATCAAACACCTCATGGGAAACAGAGAGAGAGAGAGAGACATTACATCAAACACCTCATGGGAACAGAGAGAGGAGACATTACATCAAACACCTCATGGGAACAGAGAGAGGAGACATTATATCAAACACCTGATGGGAACAGGAGACATTACAACCAACTCCTAAATGGGAACAGAGAGAGGAGACATTACATCAAACACCTCATGGGAACAGAGAGAGGAGACATTACATCCAACTCCTCATGGAACAGAGAGAGGAGACATTACATCCAACTCCTCATGGGAACAGCAGAGAGGAGACATTACATCAAACACCTCATGGGAACAAGAGAGAGGAGACATACATCCAACTCCTGATGGGAACAGAGAGAGGAAACATTACATCCAACTCCTAAATGGGAACAGACATAGGAGACATTACAAACCAACTCCTCATTGCAACAGTGAGTAGAGATACGTTGAGATGGCTGCTACATCGGGGGACTGAGTACATCATGGGAATACCCAAAGTGCGAGGATGTGGATAGGGATAACAAACTCCAGCATTGACATCTGCTCGCACGAGTTTAGTGTCACATCCATCCCTGCATGGGGATAACAAAACATTGACATCAGCTGCACGAGTTTAGTGTCACATCCATCCTTGCATGGAATAACAAAACATTGACAACAGCTGCACGAGTTTAGTGCCACATCCATCCCCCAAAAACAATGTTTTGCTGACGTAATGTTTGGCTGTGCTCGTCTGGGTATAGATCAGCATTCATTTGCCGATGTGATTTAGCGCTGCCATGGTGCATGTATTCGTGATAATTAATGCGACCTTGGGGAACATTTCTACAAAATTAATCATCTAAATAGCAAATGTACACGGATGGAAAAGGTACCAGAACAATTAAATAGACTTAAATTAATCTCGTGGCACTTGAGGGCAGCCCGCTGCAGACAAACACAAGTTAATACTATTTTGCAGAAAAGTGATTACAGGAACTGACGCGAGAAATACTTGTCATTTTAATTATGGCCAGACTAAAAATGTCTGCTGTTTCTTTCAGTGTTGTTGGTTTTCTGGTGGAGAATCTGACTGTGAGAGTCAAAGAGTTGTCCTGCCTTCGGGGGGTGGCACAATCTTAATCTGGCTTTCTCCACCCCAGGCCAGGGCAACCGGGAGAAAGGACAACACGTCAAGTGTGTGGCAGGGCCGGTAATCGCCTTAGCCCAGGCTCGGGTAAGTGCACTTTGGCCCGGTTATCTACAGAGCTTGCTCAGTTTTCTAGATCGTGGTCGTTGTTGTTGCGATTGTGGTTCTCCACTTCATTGTTTGTCTGTCTATTTGTCTGTTTGTTTATTATCTGTTTGTTTCTTTGTTTCTTTTCTTTCGTTCTTTGCTTTCTTTCTTTCTTTCGTTTGTTATGTCTATGTTTCTGTATGTTTGTGTTCTTTCTTTCTTTCTTTCTTTCTTTCTTTCTTTCATTCATTCTTCCTTCCTTTCTTTCTTTCTTTCTTTCTTTCTTTCTTTCTTTCTTTTTATTGATTGATCTATTCATTTATTAGTTCTTTATTTCATTCATTCTTTCTTTCGTTCTCCCTTTCATTATTTCGTTCTTTCTTTCGTTCCTTTAGTCTATATTTCTAACTTTTGAGTGTTCTTTCGTTCATTCTTCCTTGCCGTGTCTTGTCTAGAAAGCCAGCAGATCTGCTCGGCCCGTGCCAGTCCGTGCAAGAAAGAAGCCTCTATAACCTGTGCCCACCCGTGCCAGTCCGTGCCAGTCCGTGCAAGAAAGAAGCCTCTATAACCTGTGCCCACTCGTGCCAGTCCGTGAAAGAAAAAAGCAACAAAGGGGTCGTTCCCAGTGTCAGCTCCAACAATGGAGTACCTCCCAATGACAGCTCCAACAACGGAGTCTCTCCCAGTGACAGCTCCAACAACGAAGTCTCTCCCAGTGACAGCTCCAAGAATAGAATCTCTCCCAGTGACAGCTCCAACAACGGAGTCTCTCCCAATGACAGCTCCAACAACGGAGTCTCTCCCAATGACAGCTCCAACAACGGAGTCTCTCCCAGTGACAGCTCCAACAACGGAGTCTCTCCCAGTGACAGCTCCAAGAATAGAATCTCTCCCAGTGACAGCTCCAACAACGGAGTCTCTCCCAGTGACAGCTCCAACAACGGAGTCTCTCCCAGTGACAGCTCCAACAACAGAGTCTCTCCCAGTGACAGCTCCATGAATAGAATCTCTCCCAGTGACAGCTCCAAGAATAGAGTCTCTCCCAGTGACAGCTCCAAGAATAGAAATCTCTCCCAGTGATAGCTCCAAGAATAGCAATCTCTCCCAGTGACAGCTCCAAGAATAGAAATCTCTCCCAGTGACAGCTCCAACAACGGAGTCTCTCCCAGTGACAGCTCCAACAACCTAGTCTCTCCCAGAGACAGCTCCAACAACGGAGTCTCTCCCAGTGACAGCTCCAAGAATAGTAATCTCTCCCAGTGACAGCTCCAAGAATAGAAATCTCTCCCAGTGACAGCTCCAACAACGGAGTCTCTCCCAGTGACAGCTCCAACAACCTAGTCTCTCCCAGCGACAGCTCCAACAACGGAGTATCTCCCAGTGACAGCTCCAAGAATAGAAATCTCCCCCAGTGACAGCTCCAAGAATAGAAATCTCTCCCAGTGACAGCTCCAAGAATAGAAATCTCTCCCAGTGACAGCTCCAAGAATAGAAATATCTCCCAGTGACAGCTCCAGAATAGAAATCTCTCCCAGTGACAGCTCCAACAACGGAGTCTCTCGCAGTGACAGCTCCAAGAATAGAATCTGTCCCAGTGACAGCTCCAACAGTCTCTCCCAATGACAGCTCCAACAGAGTCTCTCCCAGTGACAGCTCCAATAGAATCTCTCCCAATGACAGCTCCAACAACAGAGTCTCTCCCAGTGACATCTCCAAGAATAGAAATCTCTCCCAGTGACAGCTCCAAGAATAGAATCTCTCCCAGTGACAGCTCCAACAACGGAGTCTCTCCCAGTGACAGCTCCAAGAATAGAATCTGTCCCAGTGACAGCTCCAAGAATAGAATCTCTCCCAGTGACAGCTCCAAGAATAGAAATCTCTCCAAGTGACAGCTCCAAGAATAGAAATCTCTCCCAGTGACAGCTCCAAGAATAGAATCCCTCCCAGTGACAGCTCCAACAACGGAGTCTCTCCCAGTGACAGCTCCAAGAATAGAATCTGTCCCAGTGACATCTCCAAGAATAGAATCTCTCCCAGTGACAGCTCCAAGAATAGAAATATCTCCCAATGACAGCTCCAAGAATAGAATCTCTCCCAGTGACAGCTCCAAGAATAGAATCTCTCCCAGTGACAGCTCCAAGAATAGAAATCTCTCCCAGTGACAGCTCCAAGAATAGAAATCTCTTCCAGTGACAGCTCCAAGAATAGAAATCTCTTCCAGTGACAGCTCCAAGAATAGAATCTCTCCCAGTGACAGCTCCAAGAATAGAAATCTCTCCCAGTGACAGCTCCAAGAATAGAAATCTCTCCCAGTGACAGCTCCAAGAATAGAATCTCTCCCAGTGACAGCTCCAACAACGGAGTTTCTCCCAGTGACAGCTCCAAGAATAGAAATCTCTCCCAGTGACAGCTCCAAGAATAGAATCTCTCCCAGTGACAGCTCCAAGAATAGAAATCTCTCCCAGTGACAGCTCCAAGAATAGAAATCTCTCCCAGTGACAGCTCCAAGAATAGAATCCCTCCCAGTGACAGCTCCAACAACGGAGCGAATGTGTGAGATAATGTGTAGGAGAATGTGTGAGAATGTGTGAGAGACTATATGAGAGAATGTGTGAGAGAATGTGTGAGACAATATGTGAGAGAATGTGTGAGACAATGTGTGAGACAATGTGTGAGAGAATTTTTGAGACAATGTGTGAGACAATGTATGAGACAATGTGTGAGAGAATGTTTGAGACAATGTGTGAGACAATGTGTGAGAGAATGTTTGAGACAATGTGTGAGACAATGTGTGAGACAATGTGTGAGAGAATGTTTGAGACAATGTGTGAGATAATGTGTGAGAGAATGTTTGAGACAATGTGTGAGACAATGTGTGAGACAATGTATGAGACAATGTATGAGAGAATGTTTTAGACAATGTGTGAGACAATGTGTGAGACAATGTGTGAGACAATGTGTGAGAGAATGTTTGAGACAATGTGTGAGACAATGTGTGAGACAATGTGTGAGATTATGTGTGAGACAATGTGTGAGACAATGTGTGAGACAATGTTTGAGACAATGTGTGAGACAATGTGTGAGAGAATGTGTGAGAGAATGTGTGAGACAATGTGTGAGACAATGTGTGAGACAATGTGTGAGACAATGTGTGAGACAATGTGTGAGACAATGTTTGAGACAATGTGTGAGACAATGTCTGAGACAATGTGTGAGACAATGTGTGAGAGAATGTTTGAGACAATGTGTGAGACAATGTGTGAGACAATGTGTGAGACAATGTGTGAGACAATGTGTGAGAGAATGTTTGAGACAATGTGTGAGACAATGTGTGAGACAATGTGTGAGACAATGTGTGAGACAATGTTTGAGACAATGTTTGAGAGAATGTGTGAGAGAATGTGGCATATAATGCGTGAGAATATATGAGAGAATGTGTGAAGAAGTCTGAGAGAATGTGAGAGAAAATGTGTGGTTTTTCTCTCTCTGACACTCTCCGTGAGACAATATTTGATACTTTGGGGTGGGGTGGGTAGGTACGCTTGTTCACTATACACGTCAGTGTGTCACAGAAGTGCTCTCAACGAGCCATCATTAGTGCTCTCTGTCATGTCACATTGGTGTCCACATCCCAGATTTTAATGTAAGTATGTGTGCTATCACTGTAAAAATTTGTTATTTCATTGCTTGAATATGTTATGTCACCGTAAGAATGTGGGATTTCACTGTGAGATCGTGTGATATCACTATAAGAATGTGTGATTTCACTGTACGAATGTGTGATTTCACTGTAAGAATGTGTGATATCACTGTAAGAATGTGTGATTTCACTGTAAGAATATGTGATTTCACTGTAAGAATGTGTGATTTCACTGTAAGAGTATGTGATTTCACTGTTGTAATGTGTTATTTCACTGCTAGAATATGTTATGTCACTATAAGAATGTGTGATTTCACTGTGAGATCGTGTGATATCACTGTAAGAATGTGTGATTTCACTGTAAGAATGTGTGAGTTCACTGTAAGAATATATTATTTCACTGTAAGAATGTGTGATTTCACTGCAACATGTGTTCCGGGACGCCCCATGTCCCACTCTGTCACGAAGGTAACGCTGTTGACAGTACACCAGCAAATGAGCCCACAAATATGTGACAGACACAATAAACGATAGCATGGTTAGACAACCTGGAGGCAGCGATCACTGATGCTACTGGAGGCCGTTGTGGCTATGCCTGTGGTTGTCGTGGTATTTCCGGGGGTGAGGGAAGCATACTACTACATCTTAATAACGGGATAGATGCACTCTGGGAATACCATAAATCTCAGTCTACAGACCCACCAGCCTTGGATTCCTGTCTCTCTCACTATCAACCGCTGGACAATACCTTTTTCACCTCTCATCCAGAACAGATGACACGACTCTGGTGTCTACACATAATGACTAGATGATATAATGTACAAGAGGAGTATCAACAAGGGGAATGTTCATGAGAGAATCCTGCCACCGCCAGGAAGATAGAAGAAATGGCTATCTGGATTAGTCTCAGCCGTCTCCTCATCACTGACATGGTAT
>JACEFZ010019533.1:2500-20356 GCA_014155875.1 Cepaea nemoralis
CGCTCTTTCAATCACGTGTTTGTTTGTTCTGTGGTCTTTCCACGATATACCCAGGATACGTCTTAGACATATCATATGCGGGGTAGCGGGGTAGGGGTATCCCCTATCAAAACGAACGAACGAACGAACGAACAAACTTTATTTTAAAAGGGTTAAGAATTGGGCACGCAGGCCCGTCTAACATTCTGCCCTTCTATCACTCTCTTCCATACATTATTTCATTCACACATCATTCAAGGCTAACAGAGAACAGCAACAATATAAAACTTATGCATTATAAAATCATTGGCAAAATGCGAACATCAAAACTACATGACACAGTAACATTAGATAATGGTCAGACACTTATTAGCCATGTGGAATATACTGGCCTACCAAAAGGGGACTGGCTGTTATACTAGTGTTTTGTTATTATTATTATTATCACTATTATTATGGGGGAAGGTAATCCGTACTGAGATAGTGTTCGAGTAATTTGCGATTATATGAATAAGGATTGGTGATGTCTTTTATTTCTTGTGGAAGATTGTTCCACAGCTGAGCTGCAGAGTACGTTAAGCTTGTTTTGTATAAGTCAATCCTAGGCTTCGGAATGTGTAATATATTTAAACGTTTACTGTGTCTAGCATTATATTTACACAATGGCCAAAGGTAATTTGGGGCATTCCAATGCAAGATTTTGTGAATTAGTTTAGCTTTATTGAAAAGCAGGCGTTTGCGGAGTGGTAGTAACTGAAGGCGTTTATACAGGCTGGGATTGTCAGATAAATGTTTGCTATAAATTAGACTCATGGCCCGTTTCTGGAGTGAGTAAAGTCGCTTGGTGTTTGAATTAGAACAACCGTCCCAGATTGTAGAGCAGTAGTCAAAGTGTGTCTGAATATGAGAAGTATAGAATAGTTTCCTTGTGTCCTCATCAAGGAAGTTTTTAATTTTGGCGAGTTGGTAGACTTTTTTAGCTGTTTGTTTAATGAGCGCTTGAACGTGGGAATTAAAGGTTAGGTTTCTATCAATGATTAGGCCTAATGTTTTGTGCTCAATTACACTTTCTACTGGCATGTTATCGATGTGAAGTTGAAGTGATGTGTGTGAGCTTAGAGTTTGAAGTCTTTGTCTGGTTGTTAATAACATTGATTTTGTTTTAGTGATATTAATTTGCATACGGTTTGAATAGCTCCACCTAACTACATTATTTAATTCTTGTTGTAAAGACGACTCCAGTAAAATACAGTTTTCAGCGTTTGTGTACACTGTACAGTCGTCTGCAAATAGATCGCAGGACGATGAAAGATGCAAAGGTAGATCGTTAATATATATGGCAAATAATAGAGGGCCAAGAATAGAGCCTTGTGGTACTCCAATATTGAATGTAGTGGTTTGAGACAGCGATTTATTATGTGATACTACTTGCTTTCTGTCCGATAGAAAAGATGATATTAGAGTGACTACATTAGGACCAATTTTCATTGTCTCAAGTTTCTTAATTAAAATAACATGGTCTATCATATCAAATGCTTTCTTGAAATCAATAAACACAGTTCCACATAGACTGTTGTTGTTTATACTCTCGTGCCAATTTTCTATCATGTTTGTTAGGGCCGTATGGCAAGAATACTTTGGTCGAAATCCTGATTGGCTGTCAACAATAAGCTTGTTGCGAACTAAATACTGTAATGTTACTTTATGGATGTGTTTTTCTAGTGGCTTAGATAGTGATGATAGTAAAGAAATGGGTCTGTAATTGTTCGGGAGACCATTGTCCAATGAACCAGATTTAAGAAGAGGGTACACTTTAGCGATTTTGAGAGCTGATGGAAAGTGGCCTTTGGTGAGACACTGATTATATACATAGGTTAGTGATATACTGATCACTGGCGCAGCACAACGGAGAATCCGGTTGCTGATTCCATCTAAGCCAGATGAGGTTGTGTTTTTTAGGTTACTGAGGTAAGTGAATACTTCAGTGATTGTCATTAGCGGTATGTCGGAAAGAATATCGCGGGAGCATCTACTCTCGCAAAACGATGACAGCAAAGATAAGTTGCAAGGAGAATTAGGTATTGAAGCCTTCAACTGGTCTATGTCAGTTTGAAAAAACTTACTGAATTGGTCGCATGTAATATGATTTGATGGTAAGGAATTTCGGGAGTTATACTTGTTTGTCAAAGTGTTAATTGCCTTCCATATATCCTTACTATTTGTTTTATCTATTACTAAGTTCTTAAAGTAATTTTTCTTTTCCCGTCGTATGGTATATTGAACTTTGTTTCTAAGAGTACGGTATACGTTGAGATCCCGCTTTTTATGTGCTTTATCTCTGTCTCTCATAATTTCAAGTATTTCCTGTGTGATCCAAGGTGACTTGACGTGGTGTTTTACTCGAACTTCCTTGATTGGCACATGTCTATCAAAAACATCAATAAAGGTTTTCATCCAGAATTCCAAAGCATCATCCGGGTCAGGAAGCTGATATACATTGTCTAGAGGTGAACTGAGCAAGTCCTGTAAAAATGCGTTTTGGTTGAAATTTTTGTAACTTCTATATTTTACACTTATGTGTTTATGTTTAGGAGTTTTAATTCCTTTTTTAGACCACGTGCAGCATATTGGGTAGTGATCGCTCATTGCACAATTGGGTACGGTGCATTCTATGATGTTGTCTGAGCAAGTTACATAAATGTGATCTATGATTGTTGAAGATGACTTTGTTACTCTAGTAGCTTGTTGTACTATTTGTTGGAAATTGTATGATGCAATTATATTTCCCCATATTATGTTGGATTTGTTGGTGTCAATGTTAAAGTCTCCGAGTAGTATAATTTCTTTACCGGAAGCGAAAACCACATCCATCATGGTAGTGAAGTTTTCGTACCAGACGTGTCCAGCACTGGGATTTCGATAGAGGTAGCCAATTATCAGGGGTGTGCGGTTTTGAAGTTTTAGCTCTAACCAAATACATTCTATTTCGCAAGTTTCAAAGTCTAGCCTACGGTTAGCATTTAGTAAATTAGAAACATATGTTATTATGCCTGTCTCTTGTTTCCTACAGGGATCCCTTCTGAAAACTTTGTACCCTTTAATAGAGATGTCCTCATCTGAAATGTTATCGTTAAGCCTACTTTCACTAAGGCCGAATAAATGAAAATTTTGATTGAGAATAGAAGATAACTCTGGTAGCTTGTTAAATAAGCTGCAAATGTTTAAGTGTCCAAGGCGTATTCCTGACTTATTGAGCCAGTGTTGCCACTTCTCAGACATTTCATCCATGAAGAAAGTGTAAATTAGTCAAAGTCAAGCAAAAATACAAGATCATAAAAAAAAAAACACAATTACATTAACTTACAAAATATCAGTAATCCAAATCGATATGTAAATGACAATATTATAACGATATAACTAATTAGACCAACGAATATAATGCAAACACGGAACAAAACGAATTAAAGAACATACAACAAATAATTAACCTGAAAAATCTACTTCACAAGCTAAGTAACCAACTGTTATCCAACAGAATTAATAAATGACTACACAAGTCAATGTCTCTGTTTAAAGCGGAGTATCCCACACGGGAAATAAAACGTTAAACAGTAAGCAATTAAAGTTCAAGGAGGAAGCTCTGTTGCTGGTATCAATGCATATAGGGTTCCGTTTTTAATACATATCCTATCTCACAGGTCTGTATTGTAGAGACATCATAAGGGCTTGATTCAATGCGGCAGGACTAAATTGCATCAAGTGTAGAAGTTCTGGACTCCAATGATGCGGAGCCTGTTGTCCGCTTGGTCGATCATTACTGGCGTGAACTTGGTGATGCGGAACCTGTTGTTGCCCGCTTGTTCGCTCATTGCTGGCCTGAATTTGGTGATTCGGAACCTCTTGTTGTCTGCTATGGAGCCCATAGCTGTCTTGATCTTGGTGTGTCAAGGTGGTATTACTACCGTGCGTGTTTACTGCTGCTTGCAACGAGGGTTCGTTGGAAGTGAGGTTAGGGAAATCATTCCTGGTAGTTATTTCCTTCACGTGTGAGGGTGGGGGTAGGAAGGAGAGGTTGATTTGTTCTTGGTAGCATGTGTGCACCTTGAATGGCAGGCTTTCGGGGGTCAGACGTCAGCAGACGTTTATATGGGGTGATAGGGGTATTTCGACTGGCTTCAATAGTCAATGTTCGTCGTGTTTGTGTGTTGGTCATGTTTTGTGCTCTCTCCGGATACTTGATATTTTTAGCAAGGAAGCTATTACCTAATGTGGATGTGTGGATCTGGTCACTGTACAGTCGTTTCTTTGGCGCGCCTCTTTGAGATGTAAAAAATGGTGTGTTGTTGATAAATTGTACATTATACTGATTACAGAATTTCTCTAGGGTGTTGTTGTTTATGTCGGCTAGTCGCCGTTCGGAGCCATAACTTGGTGGTATGATGGAAGAGAAAAACACTTTAGAATTGGGAAAATTATGGCATAATAAGTCTAGTAGTTTTCGTAACTGAGAAATTGTGATATTTTGGTTTCTCATAGTGTCATTAATTCCTATATGTATTGAAATCCTCTTCACACTTTCGTTGATTTCCATTCTACGTATACTGTTTGTTAGACTGTCTAACCCTGCACCAGGAAGTGGAATTGTTGTAGCTTTATCGGCGTGTGATGACGACATACGATCACTGTATATGCCTTTCAACAAGGAGTCGCCAATTATCAAATGGGTGCAGTCAGCTGGTAGTCTCTGTATGTATTGGCTTCTGGTACGGCTTGCACGTTGTTTTTGCCATTGATAATTATCCGGCTGTGGACTGCCTTCTTGAAGGTTACCAGCCGATTCTTGAATAGGCGGATTGTCTGTCAGCAATGTCTCGTCGTACTGATTGTCGTTTACCAATTGCTCTTTTGGTAGTTCAAATCGATTGCTGACTTTTACTTCTATGGGAAATGTCGAGTCCTGTTGATTGGCTTTGTCTGTTTGTTGATGTGTGTTCGTTGGCTGTATAGTTGGCGCTCCCAGAGATGGTTGTGTTGTTTCGAAGCTGTAAGTCTGTGCTAACTGATCACTAGTGGGCGTAGGTTGTAAAGTCTCAATAGTGTGTTTCAGTATACCATTTTCCTCTCTCAGGAGAGCGACCTCTGACTTGAGTTTGATATAGTCATTAGTTATGCTGGCAATCTTGTCTGTGTTTTCAGAGGCGGCGTCTAGAAGTATCTTCAAACTTGCCTCTAACCTTTCAATGTGCTGTTGACAACCGCATGAGTGTTGATCTGTAGCTGGGCTTTCATCTAGTACAGATGGTGCAATCTCAATTTGGTTTGAATTGTTTTCATTTGGTTGTATACTGTCCCCTAGGGGCCTCATCGGGTATTCAATGGCTAGCAACACTGGTTGGTTAGAAGAAGCTGCGTTCGAGCTGCTGCTGTGTTGAGTCGTGGCATGTTGGAGTATGTTGTTACTATTCGCCTGATGCTGTAACGACTGCCGCTGCAGGCTGTGTTGATTTTATGGTTCTGTCTGACAATGGCGTGGCCGCTGCAGGCTGTGTTGATTTTATGGTTCTGTCTGACAATGGCGTGGCCGCTGTAGGCTGTGTTGGTTTTATGGCAGACACTAGCGTGCTGAAATCGGCGGGTGTGATTAGCGAGTCACTTGTTAGTTTCAGAGCTGCCTGCTCAATTTCAACAAACTGTGTCGCGAGCCACTCAGACATGACGGCGTTTGCCCCTTGTATTAAAATTTTATTCTGGGTGTTGTACAAATGCAACGTGTGTAGGGGAGATGATATTTTTACTTCCACCTCCGCTCCTTGTCGGTCTTTTCTATAGTCAACTTTGGCTTCATGGTAATAATTGACCAGGCATGTTCGAAATGCCTCGTAATGTATTGTATTGTTGAATGTGATAGAGATGCATTTACCGTCATCCATACATTTAACAGACAGCGATGGCGAGCTAAAACAGTTCTTAAGTTTGCTTTTCACTGCCCGCTCTTTGTTGAGTGTGTAGTTTCTTGTTACTGTAGATCGTAATCCACTTCGGCCCCTTTCTCCCGTTAACTCCAGCACAGAAATTCCCTCCTCGACAGACATCATTACATTACAAAATAGTAGGTTTCAACAAACACGGAAACATTGTAGCGCCGCCCACGGTTTAAATCCAAGTGATGTGATTGGCTAGTTCAAGCTATCACTACTGACGCGCCGCTGCTTCCATGAATGATTTATCCATAGTGTTATTTAATACAATATTATTAGCATTTATATCTAACACTGCACATATAGCAACTTTAAAAGAAGTTCAACAGTTGAACGGCATCGTTGTGATCACAAACATATAAAATCCATTGCGTACGAATGTAGATAAACAGGAAAATTAATCCAAAAAGGAGCAGACCACACAAACGCGTCCCGCTTCACACGACGCTGGAAAGGAGAAGTAAGGCGCCTCCTTCTCCCCGCTAGCCAACGGGATACCCTTGGGCAAGGTGGAGTACCCGTTTAGCAGCCCCCGATCAGGGTTACGTGAAGCCTCGGGTGCAGGTGGTGGATGAAGATGGAGAGCAGCCGACAGATAGTTGTAGGTTATGGTCTCCACCTTCACGACGGTAGGCAGAGGATCTCAATTTTGAGGAGACAATGGCTACGGTCACTGACCAGTATGGTCACTGCTAGGAGGGAAAGCAATGGCAAACTACCTTCTTTACAGATGCCAAGAAAATCATGTTGTGTGAAATCATCGATAATCAGAGAAACGGCGTAAATGGGTGCTCCAAAGGAGCAGCCTCGCCCGGTAGGGATAGTCATGCGCACCAGGTGACTCCAGACCGTAAACAGGCTACTAGGTGCAACAGATTAATCTGTTTTCCCTGTACAGTGAACGTATTTTCAGAAATATTGAAGATATGGAAGGAATCAACATTGGGGGACGATGCATCAATAACATTAGATATGCAGATGATACAGTCTTGAATGCAGACAATGAACAGGACCTGCACAATTTAGTAGATGCGATTGTTACACATAGTGAACAACTAGGGTTAGAATTAAATTGTAAAAAGACACAGATTATGGTCGTCACTAGGAAGAACGAAATACCACAATGTAATATACAAGTAAATGGGAATATTCTTCAACAAGTGAATAGGTACAATTATCTCGGAACAGTAATAACATCCGATGGAAGATGCCTTGAAGAGATTAGAACAAGAATCGCCATGGCAAAAGTAGCCTTTAGCAAGATGAAAAACATACTGACCAATAACAAGATGTCAATTGAAACGAGAAAAAGAGTGTTGAGATGCTACATAGAACCTGTACTTTTATATGGATGTGAAGCGTGGACAATGAGCAGTCAGGCTGAAAAACATCTGATGGCTGTAGAGATGTGGTTTCTGAGGAAAATGCAAAGAATACCATGGACAGCCAGAAAGACCAATGAACAAGTTCTTCTAGAAACAAATGAAGATCGTAAATTGATTAGAGAAATTAGACGTAGTCAGTCAAAATGTTTTGGGCATGTTATGAGAAGAAATGGATTGGAGAACTTGGTGACGACTGGTAAGATCGAGGGGAACAGACCAAGGGGAAGACCTAGAAGCAAGTACCTGGATGGATTGGCCTTGTGGCATGGTCGAGACAGAAACACGGAGCTGATCCACGACTCTGGTGATCGAGTGAGATGGCAGAACATGACCGCCCACGCTTACCGGCATGGCACATGATGGATGGATATCATATGCAAGAAATTCAACTTGTTTTCCTGTCGTGAGTGCAAGGTTCTGGATTCAGACCCATATAGTAATGAGTAAACAACAAACGGTGTATATACTTGAACGTGTGTACTCTCTGTTAGTCTATTATTCTCCCAAACTCTGTTAGTTAGCCTGGAAAGTGTTATGGCTGCCTTTCCAATACATGTGTCGATTTCTCTCTCTCTCTAATGAAAGATTATCCGATAATGTCGACCCAAAATACGCAAACTCAATGGCAACCTTCAATTCGTAATTGTAAAGATTGGTTGAGGGAGGCACACCAGCATCTTGTTCCATCACCTTTGTTTTATTTAGGCTGATGGCAAGCCCAAAATCTGTGCAGGCAGCTGAAAACGATCCATGTGCCGTTGGAGATCTTCAGCTGCATGCGTAGTCAGTGCTGCATTGTCTGCAAAAAGTAGTTCTCTTATGCATCTGGATCTTATTCTGATCTGTGCCTTGATTCTTCATGGTATGAAAAGTTTGCTTTCAGATCTCGGATGGAAGTATATGCCTTCAGTGGCAGTCGCAAATGCCTGCATTAAGAGAATGGAAAAGAAGATACCCAAAAGTAAAGGAGCAAGCATGCAGCCCTGTTTTACTGAACTGCTTATGATAAATAGTTGTGTTGTTGAACAATCGAATAACATGGTCCCGTGCATATTTTCGTGAAATGCAGCAGGGTGCTTGGACATCATCTCAAGAATCGTAAGAATGCCGTTTCTGCAAACTAGGTCAAATGAGTTTGTGAGGTCAATAAAGGCAATACGATTGTGCAACATGCTTGTGTTAAGACAAATGTAGAGATGAAGCCGATTGCGATACCAGGGATATTTCAATGACATGTTTTTTTTTCTTTCTCGTATCCTTTACCGGACATCGCTGTCAACATCAGAATCTTTCAGCTGACTGTCGATTTCTTGGCCAGATTACGCTAAGTAATTTGCCATTGCTTTCTGAGGGACCGGCTTACATACATCGTAAGTTACCGTCCCGGTTAGAAACGCCATCGATTCTAGCGCACGTCACGTTACGCACGAGAGTATACGGGATTACGGAGAAAGTGGCTAACTTCTAGGCCAGGGGGACAGGCAATGAGATGAACAGACGCGTCCATATTCAGTGTTTAAAGACATTAAAAGGAAGATGTTACTTTACAAAATGAGTATTGCGTAACGATGTAATAACGGGACTTACTTGGTGGACGATCTGTTGAAGAAAGAAACGTTACACTATGTATGTATGTATGTATGTATGTATGTATGTATGTATGTATGTATGTATGTATGTATGTATGTATGTATGTATGTATGTATGGATGGATGGAAGGATGGATGGATGGATGGATGGATGGATGTATGGATGGATGGATGATGGATGGATGGATGGATGGATGGATGGATGTATGGATGGATGTATGTATGTATGTATGTATGTATGTATGTATGTATGTATGTATGTATGTATGCATGCATGCATGCATGTATGTATGATCACCTGATGTGACACAGGATAGTGATGTTACCAATACCTGCATTTCCTGCAGTGCCCCGGGGTATGATGGGAGGCCACTTTGGAAACGATAAATAGGAGTGTTTGCCAGTTTCCCGCTCTCTCGAACAGTAACAACCGTGGTCGATTGAGCGATTATGCTCATAGCAAATGGGGATGCTAGAACCAGCCATCCCCAGCCACTGGACCAGGGCAGGGAGTCACCAATTCCCCTGGATTCAACCAAGACTGGCCTGTGTGGTCCACAGCGTAGTCGGTATGCGTGTGTGTGTCAGAGTGTTGGGAGAATAGATACAGGACATAGAGAGGACAAGGAACATAATAGAGTCAAGGACTACAGAGAGAACGATAGACAGGACATGGGTAAGGGTACAGAGATATCATAAGACAGGACATCTACAGGACGGTAGAGAGATTAGAGACAGGACATCGGTGGGGACACAGAGATGTCATAGACAGGACACCGACAGGACAAGACTTAGTAATATGAGGGGACATAAGTTCACGGAGACGCTGTCCTGAACTGACCAGACGGCACTACACCGAACGACACAACACAACACGGGCGGACTAACGCACTACGTGACTGTTGAGACAGCCCGGGTTGTCACGAGAAAGCACGTGGTCCAGTACCACGAGACGAACCGACCAGTTTGAATACCTCAGACGGGACTCAGACAGTTTAGAGGAAGGACGTTTTGTGTTTCTGGAGCGAGTGTATAGCTTTGCGAGAGTGCTAGTTGAAGATAGCGAGTAATTGAGGGTAGGGCTTGTGTAATTGGCTGAGTGCTATAAGTGTTTGTAAGGCGGCATATTGTATATATTGATTTCACCGCCTTGTGTGTACATTGTGATAATGATCAGGTTCTCCTGAATAAAACTGTGTATACCATACGTACGACTGATGTCTTCTTGAGTGCGTATGAAGGATTTTAAATACCTGTGTGCATGTAAGACGTTGACAGGTCTAAAATTGATTAGTGTCAGAAGTGTGCAATCTTAAGATTGAGTTAACCTTGAGAGAATGTAAAATTGAAGAGATGAAAATAGAATTTGAGTGAATCAATGATGTCATGTATGAAATCGTATGACTGAAAACGCACAGCCGAAGATAAACTAGATGAGAGAAAGTAAATCGAGTGCTGGTAGAAATTAAAGAGTATTAAATTTGATGAATTAAATGCAATGAATTTAACATGTATATTATTTGCATGTTAACTTTTCAGCTGAAGTTCCACGGCTGTTAAAGACTACTATTACATAACAAAACACGACATTACGACAGAAGACAAACGACCGACAAAACTCACTAATTTATATATCGCATCATATCTTTCCTCTGAAATTTTTGACTTGACAGACAAATTTTTGTGTGATAATAATTGTTGCTTCTCTAAATAACAGAAGTTACGGGTGTAATGTGAACGACAGATCAACTACCCAGACAGTGCGAAAAACTCGAGCATAAAGTCATCTGCGAGTGGCACTGGGAAAACACAAGTTTACTAAATTCAGATAAGTACCCATTTTTCGATATTGCTGTTTAAAGGAACACTCTATTTTTTTTATAATTGCTGTAAATTAATTTCTGAAATTGTTGCCATTGTATTGTGTACATTGCATCAGTATTGTACATTGATTTGGTGTAAGAAAAACCTATAACAATGTCAACTTTAAAAGAGTGCATTGAGGCAGGGCAACAATTAGGATATACTGGGACAAATTAGAAGAATATGCAGAAAGAATATAAAGAACACACTGATAGAAATTACTATTGCAGAGAGAGAAGAAAGAGCACAAGAACGCTTACATAAGAAAGAATTAGCTGAAATCGAGGCCAAAAATAAACACGTAGAACGGCTGAAGCTATCAAACTTAAAGAACTAGAATTAGCTGAAGCTACCAAACTCAAAGAACGAGAACTATCTGACGCTACCAACTTAAAGAAATTGAATGTCACAGGCCCAGTTGAAGATGGAAGAACTAGAGGTTGAGTTTAGGTACACATTGCACATACCAAATTAAAAAAAATAAGGAAGAAGAAAATAAGTTTAGCAAATATAAAGGTATAGTTAAACCATTCTGCCAAGGCGATTCCATTTCAGCCTGGTCTGAGAACTTCGAGTTCCAAATGAAGTACCAGGAAGTCCCAAAAAGAACACTGGGCCATGATCTATATGAGAAATTGTCATCAGAGCCTTTAAAAGTCATTGAATCAATCCACAAGAACTCAGGAAAGATTATGACTACTTACATCAACGAATCATGCAACACTTTCTGTTAGATGCACCAGGGTATCAGGTACAGTTCTCTAAATTAAAACCTAAAGCAAATCAAACGGTCATTGATTACGTTTCTCAGGTTCAAGATATTTATAATAAGTGGCTGAACGCTGCAAAGGTAAACAAAAGTTATGAAAAGCTTAGGGATTTAATGATAATGGACAAAATCATTTCATCAATTCCAACGCCCTTTGCTAAATTTCTACAACAGTCTGATATTGAATCTTTAGAACAGTTAGAGAGAAAGGGATCCGCTTATTTTTGTTCCAACAGAGATATTTTCACATTAACCAACAACGAAAATAATATTGTAGCTGCAGTTAACACCAAACCACAAAAACCATTTAGATACAAAGAGAAACAGAAATCTAATGCACCACAATGTCCATATTGCAAACTTTATCATTTTCAATTTCAAATGTGTGACTCAAACCCTGGTTACCCAGCTCACCTAGATATGATGGTGAAGAAACAACAAGCAAAAGAGAAAACTACCGGCGTGCAGTAAAATGTTTTTTGTGTGCAAAAGTTGGGGCCACTATAATGCTAAGTGTCCAGGTCGCCAGAGATTGAAGAGTGTGAATGCAGTACTCGTTGATTCATCTTCTGAAAGCGAGTGTGAATGCGAAGGAATGGAAAGAATGGAAGATAATGCTCTTGCAGCAATTGATATTCTAAATTATGATAAATGTCAAACATGTCATAAGTTTCATGAGGATGGTGTATTAGAATGCGGCCACACAGTCCCGTTTTCAGGGGAAAACGCCAATGCAGTAATTTCCTCCAGAGGAAAATTAGTCTTCCACAATGGTATGGTTAATAACACACCTTGTCAGATTTTGATCGATTCCGGGAGTACCTTAATTGGTTTAAGGAAAGAGCTTGCAAGGCCAGAAGATTATACAGGCGAGTTTGTAAATTGCCGAACATTTTCTGGCAATGTGGAGAAGTATCCACTAGCTACAGCTCACATTTGTACACCTTTCTTATCAGGCACGTTTACGTGCGCGATCTTAGACAATCCTTGTACAGATCTGATTATTGGTTGCTTACCTGATGTAAAAGGGTTTACCGCTAGTGAAATCAGAGCCTGGGAAGAAACCCACTTGAACAAGGCAAATGCAACGACAAGGTCGGTAACAGCCAAAGAACGCGACGACCTGCAAAATGAAACGTTGCAGATCATTTCACCAAATAGTACTGTGAACAGTAAGACCACAGAAGAGTGTAGACAGACACAAGAAACAGATGACGAACACGCCGCAACCACTGTAATCAGCCAGACAGACGACGACAACGAACTTCCAGTACCGACAGTCAACGATACAACGACGATTGACAGCATAAACATTTGCCCCAAACTGACAGACGAACAGAGACAGCAGATAATAGGATCACTGACAGATTACAAAACCATTCTTAGACATTCCTCGGCAGAACAGACCGAAATCAGCATTCTATTATCCCTCACTGACAACACACCCATCAAATGCAGACCGTACTCCATCCCTCTAAATTACAGAGACAATCTTGACAAAGAAATTCTCAGTCTTGAATCTCATGGTATTATACATAAATCACAATCGGAATACTCCTTTCAGATTGTCTTAGTTAAGAGGAAAGACTCTACTATCCGCCTCTGCGTCGACTATCGAAAGCTAAACTCCGTCACAAAGACAGACGAAGAGCCTATCCCCTCTTGCGACGATCTCATACTCAATATGGCACAGTCAGTCATATTCTCAAAATTAGACCTCACTAAAGGCTACTGGCACATTTCAATGCATGAAAATTATATACATCTCAAAGCCTTTGCGACACCTCTTGGTCTATACGAGTGGCGTTTTCTTCCTTTCGGCTTACGTAATGCTCCTGTCACTTTTGTCCGCCTCACTAGGCTACTATTACATAGGAGTAACTAATAGAGAAACATACATAGACGAAATATGTATAAATACGAAAGACTGGACCACCCACATACAGACACTGAAACAAGTCTTCGACAGGATAAAATTTTTTGGTCTCACGGTTAAGCCAACAAAAGTTGAGTTGGCATTTGACGAAATTGAATTTCTAGGCCATAACATATCCAAAGGCCACTTAAGTACTGATGATAAAATCGTGACCAAGATATTGAATCTCACGATGCCTACCACCAAAAAGCAAATTAGAAGCCTTTTAGGCCTGGTAAACTATTACAACAAGTTCATACCGAACTTAGCCCAAGTCACCAGTGTTTTTTTTCCAGATCTTTTAAGATCTAATTCAAAAATTGATGTACAGAGTGCTACTTTAAAGAACGCAATGTCGCACCTGAAATATTATTTCTCTAACATCCCTATTCTGCGTCAGCCTAATAAAGACCTCTCTTATACTCTCAGAACAGACGCCAGTGCCACGACAATCTCCGGGGTGTTGCTCCAGGCCTACGATAACATATACCATCCAATAGTTTACGTCAGTAGGAAACTGAGCCCAGCTAGAATCACGTTATGGTGTGTCTCAATTGGAGGCCATCGCAATTGTGTACTGTGTCAGTAAATTGACTAAATACCTTGCCGGGACACACTTCCTCATCGAGACTGATAATTCACCATTGATGGTGATCGAGAATGGACAGCCCAAAAACAACAGAATTTACCGATGGGCCCTCATTCTACAGAATTAATCTTTCTCCATTAAATACATCAAGGGTTCTATGGACATTTGGCCGACTTGCTAACGAGACCGTCAGACCTTGGAGTCGAGCAGATCAACGACAAGACTACAGCGCCCGTCATCTAGAACGACTACGTATTAGTGTAAATAGTTAGATTAGATTATATTAAATAGTTAGTTAGATAACATGTAAATGTCGAGATTATTTTTATTAAAGTTGCACAGTTATAGAATTTATCCCATAAGTTAAAGATTTAATGCTTAAATAACATCAAAGTAATATGCTATAGTTAGATTTTTGAAGAAAACAACTTTTATAAATATTAGTTATACTATTTTCTCACGTAGTAAATTACATAAGTTCTAGCACATTTTAGTTTATAAATTCCTTAAATATTTAACTAAGTACTAAAGTTTAGACATAAGGGAGCTAACACAGCTGGCAATATATTTATTTATTTTGTTGAATTACATTTCTTTAATGTAAACATCACTTAAACTAAATTTATAAAACCTTAAGTTAAGAAATTGAAGTTTTTCCCCTTACTATTGCCTAGCGCAATCAGACAATCTTGTATATAATGTATCTCAGTTAGAAAACTTAATGAGATTAGTATTGTAATATTATAGTGATAAAACTAAATCAGCTCGTTTTGTCAACTTCAAAACGTGCGTATTTTATTTAAATATGACAAACATTTTTAACAAGGCATAGTACGGACGACTGAGTGAAAAGAGTATAAAAGGAGGAATGAATGCATTAAAACAAGGAGTTAGAATATTGGTGCAATTTTTTTTGCACATGTATTTTTGTTATAATGATTTGTCTTTCTCTTTTTGTAACACATGTGACCGTTTATTGATTTTATATGTGTTGACTTTAGAATTACATTGCAATAATGGGTATGTTTTCAAGAATCACAGTTCGGTAACTCATCTCAAAAATTGAGCATAGGCCTTCATTTGTGAGATATAGTGACCTACTTGATCACACTTGGAAACCGAAAGTACACAGATTATAAACATACACTATGTTTCTAATTAAAACATACAGTAGTAATAACATAAAACGCAAACTCACATAATACGAACATATAACGTACAAACACCACGTTCTAAGAAAGGGAGATCACACTTATACAAGGGACACAAGAGATTAATATAGGTTACGACTACACAAGAGAAAAGTCTACCAACAAGCGGGAGCTAGAAAGGTGTAAATCAGTGGACACATTTCTTAAATAAAGATGTTGAGGGAACATTTTACGGGAGCCATGGATATTATATCCATGATTAGTCTCCGTTAAAAGAGACAAATTGTTTCGGGGCACCATTTTTGGGTGTGTGAAAGGCGTTGCATTTTTATTGGGAAACCATAATTGTAAGACAATATTCCTTGGTCCGTTGAACAGCTTCCAGTAGTAAAATGTAGGAGAGTAGTTGACTCTTGGCAGCATATCAAGGGTGTGAAGCTGATAATAGACCAGTGGGTGGCTATTTCAACAGTGTATCATATCCTTATGAATCAGAGTGATACCCAGATAGAGTGACTGATTAATTAACACAACTCACTGACAAATTAGTTCAGACTAATTTTACATGCATAGACAACATTGTGTCACAATCCTTGGAATGAACTTGGTGACACAATACCCGGGGAGAATGGGAGGATGTCAGAGTGTTGGGGGAATATGGACAGGACATAGAGTGGACAAGGGACAGAATAGAGTCAAGGACTACAGAGAGAACGATAGACAGGACACTGGTAAGGGTACAGAGATGTCATAAGACAGGACATCTACAGGACGGTAGAGATTAGAGACAGGACATCGGTGGGGACACAGAGATGTCATAGACAGGGCACCGACAGGACACGACGTAGTAATATGAGGGGACATAAGTTCATGGAACGCTGTCCTGAATTCACCAGACGGCATTATAACGAACGAGCCAACACAACCCTGGCGGACTAACGCAAAACGTGACTGTTGAGAATGCCCGGGTTGTCAAGAGAAACACGTGGTATAGTACCACGAGACGAACCGACCAGTTTGAAGACCTCAGACGGGACTCACAGATTAGAGGAAGGACGTTTTGTGTTTCTGGAGTGAGTGTATAGCTTTGCGAGAGTGCTAGTTGAAGACAGCGAGTAAATGGGTATAGGGCTTGTGTAATTAGCTGAGTGCTATAAGTGTTTGTAAGGCGGCATATTGTATATGATTTAACCGCCTTGTGTGTACATTGTGACGATGATCAGGCTCTTCTGAATAAAACTGTGTATACCATACGTATGACTGATGTCTTCTTGAGTGCGTATGAAGGATTTTGAATACACGTGTGCATGTAAGACGTTATATATATATATAATCATCATCACGTGTCCTGCCAGCAGGCGTAGGCGTTCATGGCTCTCCACAGATCTTGACAGATCTTGGTCTTTGGTTTTCTGGATCAACTCTGCTGCTGATATTCCTCCGTGCCACCGTCTCAATCCATTCAGCATCATTTCTCTTGGTCTGCCTCTGCCTCTCTTCCCCTCGATCTTTCCAGTTGTCAGGATGTTCTTCAATGTCTCTCTTCTCATTACATGACCAAAGTAAGCTGTTTGTCTCTTTCTTATTGTTGTATATAGTGTTCTAGTTTCATTAGCCTGTTTCATGCAGTCGTTGTTAGTTACTCTGGCAGTCAAGGAATTCTGCAACATTCGTCTCAGGAATCACATCTCTGTTGCTTCTAATTTCTTCTTAATTTGTTCATTTACATTCCAAGATTCACTGCCATACAGCAAAACTGGTTCTACATAGCATTGCAGCACTCTCTTTCTTACACTCAGTGATAGTGACTTATTGCACAAGTTACTCTTCATTTTCTGAAATGCCTTTGCCTGCATTATTCTGCTTTTAATCTATGTTGTACATCTTCCATCTGATGTTATAAATGTCCCTAGGTATCTACAATTATCCACTTGGTTAAGAGTTTTTCCTTCTATTTCTATGTCACATTTTGGTGTCACCATTTTCTTTGATATCACCATTGTTACTGTTTTTTTATATTCAAGGAGAGTCCTTTCCTTGCACTCTCTGTTACTACAGTGTCCAACAATTGTTGTAGGTCTGTTGATTTATCTGCCACCAATACTGTGTCATCTGCATAGCGTATATTATTTATATTATAATCTCCAACTAGTATTCCTGGCATCTCTTTGATCTCTCTCATTGTTACTTCGCTATATAGGGAGAAGAGATCTGGTGACAAGACACATTCATGTCGTACTCCTAGCTTTATGTGTTCGTAACTACCCTCTTTATTTCAAATTTTAATTGCTGCTACTTGGTTCCAGTAAATATTCTTTATTATTCATAAATCTTTCCCATCAATGTTGATAGCTTCCAAAATTTTAATCAGCTCATCATGTTTTACTTTATAAAATACCTTAGTATAATCTATAAAGCATAATCATGTCTTTCTGTTTCTCTATTGGCGTTTCC
This sequence comes from Cepaea nemoralis, assembly GCA_014155875.1. NCBI lineage: Eukaryota > Metazoa > Mollusca > Gastropoda > Stylommatophora > Helicidae > Cepaea > Cepaea nemoralis. Next base: position 20,173 of record JACEFZ010019533.1, read on the forward strand.
ATTAGTGTCCGTAATGTATATATTGCATTGTTTGTGCCTTTTCCCTCCACAAATCCATACTGTTCTTCACTAATTTCCATTTTGATATTCCATTTCTCATTATGATTCTGAGCAGAAGCTTAGTGATATGGTTTATGAGGTTAATTGTGCGAAAATCCTCACATTCAATTGCTTGGTTTTTTTA
>JACEFZ010019534.1:0-33398 GCA_014155875.1 Cepaea nemoralis
GTTCCATTAGCCAGCTCATTCTATGTGCTACATTTGGAGTCTATTTGTCTAGTGCTCTTAGTCTCTAATTCTTACACCTACTTCTATGAGCGCCAAATAATACGTGTGTATTTATGTATTGTCTTGATGGCCTCAAATGGTTCGACAGTTGATATTTATGTGTATTACATAATTGTGGTTTGCTCAAGTGCTTGATAAATGGTCCAGAGCTAAATCGTTATGGTGCCACAGAAAAGATTTACTCCTGCACTAGTCAGCTGGAATTCAGTGTTGGCTTCTCATTCCGTCTAGAGCCTATGATTGGGTTGATTGCAACATTTATAAAACACATACTATTAATCGCATCTGCATCGGGGCGGATTTTCAAAGTGACCTCCGGTCCACCCAACCTGAAATGAATACCAGGACATGTCTTGGAAAGTAAAGGAGGGCAGTGTGGTACTGACCACACCATCCACCCAGTGTTGGTTGTTCTATACATTGTGATAGCCTGACGCGAAACATGATGTTGATGATGCTACCAATACCAGCATCCCTTGCAATGTCCTGGGGTACGATGGGAAGCCGCTCTGGAAGCAAGGATAAATAGAGGCGCGTGTCAGTTTCCCGGTCTCTCAAAACCAGACAACCGTGGCCGAAGGAGCGATTATGTAGATCGCTGTTTTCATTTAGATTATAAAATAGGGAGGCTTTAACCAGCCCTCCCCAGTCACTGGACCAGAGCAGGGAGTCACAAATGCCTCTATTGAACCAAGACTGGCTTGTGTGGTCCACACACGAGGACCGAGGAAATCCATCAAAATGACTGGCAATTTGTAGTGACCCCTGGCCATGGTTGTTGTAGAGCAAACTTGAGCCCCAGCTCTGGTTAATGTCGTAGGCCACTCACATCCCCTTCGTATACCTGTTTATGCGTGTTTATGCCACTATATCTCTGCTGTTAGGGTTATAGTTTTGTTACTCGTTATGTTATGGTTTTTCGCTGTATCTGGTCCCAGTCGACTTATGTGATGCGGGTGTCTTGTGTGGGTATTGAGGGTGCCCTTCGACTCAACTGAACATGATTGAGGTCTCACTGTCATTTAGAGACCGCCCCTGTAGTCAGTGCTAGGCAGCAGTTATCTCTAACTGTGGGATTTCAGATTCCCATTTCTGTATGTACCAACTGTCCATGAGTCCTGAGATGATTACAATAGAGAGTCCATACCTGCTGTTACCGTTGTTGTTTACGTTGAGGCTCTGTTGTTGCCATGTCCTTGTTGGTTTGTGGAGATGGGTACCTAGTCATGTGCGTAGCGATGTTAGGCAGCAGTGATTACTGTGGGAACATAGGTTCCCATTTCTGTATATGTCAGTTATGTGACATGTCAAGATGCCTGTTTGTCCCTAAACCATGCAGTTCTGTCAATAAAAACCTAATTTTGTTGTTCTTAATTTGTTTTGTTTAGTCTGTAGTTTGTTGTGTAAACTCATTGATCCTGTTACAGTCCAGCAGTGTAATCTTCTGTCTGGGGTGTACAACAGTATATCCCCCGCCCTAAGAACTCCTGGAATCTTCTGTCTAAATTCTACCCCTTTTCTTGTTAACAGAGGAGGATATACACAGTGCTCTTTCTCTATTTCTCCTTATTGTCCTTTTCTTCTCTGGCCCATTAAAAGTCAGTGTTGCGCTTCTTTGTCTTTGAGCACTTAAGTATAGGAAATTACATCTTCCTGTCCTTGATATTCTACCTCCTATGACAAGTGGCGAGCCTCGGCCTGGATTGTTTGGCGGCCTTTAGATTATCTTGTTGGTGTCTGTTCCAGTCTTCAATGATTCTTTTAGGTGGTAGTTCCATGTTGTTTTTTTTTTTGCCTTTTTGGGGGTGTGAGAGGTCCCTGGCCAAAGACATTAACTGGGTTCAGGTTTTTTCCCCAAGTCTCCAAGAAGCACAGCATTGAGAGAAGAGCCTCCAGACCTACACCACATCTCAAGTCGTCGAAATTAAAGGTGACCTTATTCCATGTTTAGGGAACCGAAGTTTCCCACCCAGCCGGCACTCAGTCTGAGTCCGCTGGTATAAATTAAGAGTGCGAACACTCCAACGAAGGTCACCAAACTTTAGGTATAAAGTCTTTTGGAATATGCATATATATTCCTACTGAAACCATCAAGCTTTACTCAGAAAGCTACAGAGGTGGTTGACGACTCCATGAGAGCAGAATGCTCCCACATTCAATAGAGGCTGGGGCTGTGCTTGCCCAAGAGATAAATGCTGTTGATTCTTTCGGGAGAACAGTTGTGGACTGTTCATGCGACTGATTTCAGCAGTGCCAACATCTGGGGCCATCCATAGAAGTACCTTTCCCTTGTTTGTCTGGAAGAGGGGACACCAGAAATCCATCCCGCCAGTGTGTCCCACCAGCAGCAGAGCGCTGGACATCCATATTCAATCCCCAATAGTGGCATCATCATCTGAGATCATCGAGGGGGATGTTTCCCTTATTGTACATCAGCCCACCATGCTTATTTGAAGTGACAGATGACAATGTTACCTGTGGTGATAAGAAAATCCTTTCCTTATAGGCGGAAGCAGAGGAGTTAATACTAGCGTGTTCGTCCATGTTCATGATGTCATGGGTGGACATATTGAGTGTTGAGCGGGCGAAGTGAACAGTGATGTCCTATATTTCCACTGTGCATAGATAATTCAAAAGAGACACATAATAGACGTTAAGTGGGAGGAAACGATATCCAGTGAGCATCATCAGACAGAAACATTCGTTATATATTTCCACGACATGGACAAATAATTAATTACTAGTTAATTATTTTGTGTCATTCAATAATAATTCGAATTAGGAATCCCCACAGAAAGTGAGTCCAAGACGCCATGTCTTCCAGCATGTTTTGTTTTGCTTTGTTTTTTTTTCCATGTACAGGTATTTTTCTACCCCGCTTCATTTGGGTACCAAGGTGACAACTGAGAAATTACTGACTCACCCCATGGAACTGATGGATGTTGCTGGCAGAAGCAGGGCTACCAGAATCAGACCGGGGAAACAAAAACTGGGTTTGCCTGCATAGTCATGGGAATTATATATTTTTTTCAGTGGCAAGGAAGTCTGCATCTTGGTTTGCAGGTGATCTAGTGGATAGCATGCATGTTATTCCGGTCGTGTTTTTTTTGGTTACAAGTAGGGATTGTAAATTTAAGGGGATGCCTGTGTGAAATTTTTTTTGGTGCCCCTATGTATTGCATCCATGGAGCTAAGTGTTGATGTTGATGTCAGGGTTGGTGGTTTATTTTGTATGCAGACTGCATATTCCTCATGGCCACTCATAAGATATGGTATTATCTTTTGTCAGGGACTGATTTTTTAAATTGTCACTGATGTATGTTTTTAAGGCAGGTTCAGAAAATATAACTGGTAACAATTTTACGCTGAGAGGTTTAAGTCCCGTGATGAAACCCCCTTGACTGATTGTTTATTTAAATAGCCCTAGTGTTTTGGCTAAACCCTAAGGTCTACAGTTTTCTTATTCGACGAGGGACCGTCGAAAAATTGGGGGTGCGATGTGTGATAGCCTGACGCGACACATGATGTTGATGATGCTACCAATACCAGCATCCCTTGCAGTGCCCTGGGGTACGATGGGAAGCCGCTCTGGAAGCAAGGATAAATAGAGGCGCGTGTCAGTTTCCCGGTCTCTCAAAACCAGACAACCGTGGCCGAAGGAGCGATTATGTAGATCACTGTTTTCATGTAGATTATAAAATAGGGAGGCTTTAACCAGCCCTCCCCAGTCACTGGACCAGAGCAGGGAGTCACAAATGCCTCTATTGAACCAAGACTGGCTTGTGTGGTCCACACACGAGGACCGAGGAAATCCATCAAAATGACTGGCAATTTGTAAGCCCACTCTTGGTAGTGACCCCTGGCCATGGTTGTTGTAGAGCAAACTTGAGCCCCAGCTCTGGTTAATGTCGTAGGCCACTCACATCCCCTTCGTATACCTGTTTATGCGTGTTTATGCCACTATATCTCTGCTGTTAGGGTTATAGTTTTGTTACTCGTTATGTTATGGTTTTTCGCTGTATCTGGTCCCAGTCGACTTATGTGATGCGGGTGTCTTGTGTGGGTATTGAGGGTGCCCTTCGACTCAACTGAACATGATTGAGGTCTCACTGTCATTTAGAGACCGCCCCTGTAGTCAGTGCTAGGCAGCAGTTATCTCTAACTGTGGGATTTCAGATTCCCATTTCTGTATGTACCAACTGTCCATGAGTCCTGAGATGATTACAATAGAGAGTCCATACCTGCTGTTACCGTTGTTGTTTACGTTGAGGCTCTGTTGTTGCCATGTCCTTGTTGGTTTGTGGAGATGGGTACCTAGTCATGTGCGTAGCGATGTTAGGCAGCAGTGATTACTGTGGGAACATAGGTTCCCATTTCTGTATATGTCAGTTATGTGACATGTCAAGATGCCTGTTTGTCCCTAAACCATGCAGTTCTGTCAATAAAAACCTAATTTTGTTGTTCTTAATTTGTTTTGTTTAGTCTGTAGTTTGTTGTGTAAACTCATTGATCCTGTTACAGTCCAGCAGTGTAATCTTCTGTCTGGGGTGTACAACAGTATATCCCCCGCCCTAAGAACTCCTGGAATCTTCTGTCTAAATTCTACCCCTTTTCTTGTTAACAGAGGAGGATATACACAGTGCTCTTTCTCTATTTCTCCTTATTGTCCTTTTCTTCTCTGGCCCATTAAAAGTCAGTGTTGCGCTTCTTTGTCTTTGAGCACTTAAGTATAGGAAATTACATCTTCCTGTCCTTGATATTCCACCTCCTATGACAACATATATGGGTCTAGCACCGTATGCCATTGCATCTTCGGGTGTGTGTTAAAGGACTCTTTACTTACTTTTGAACGTCTGTTGACCTTTTGTTTTGATTTGTGTGCATGTAGGCGGTGGAGTGGTCTCGAGGTATGGTGTCCACCTCGGGTGCTGGAGGTCCCGGGTTTAAGTCCAGGTGAGGGCCGGGATTTTTTCACGTGGACTTCTAGTAATAAAATTCCCCCTGGTCTCTGGGTAGTGAGATCTGACGCCCGTGTGTATTGTTGCGCACGTAAACAACATCTCTTGGCAGTTGGAAATCGAAAAACGGTAGCCTAATGGCGCTGCCCGGGCAAAATTTCGAGTTAAAAATTTACCCAAAATATTTCAGGATCCTCGCCGGTGCTACGGAGTTAGTGCAATGAGCTGAGATTCTCCGGACTCAGGCTTGAGTTAGGAGTAGAACAGAACACTTATGGATTACACCCGTGTGCCGTGATGTTGATCCGTCGACTAACTAAACTAAACTTAAACTTGTATGTATATATGTGTCCGCCATTACTTGTGTTCTCACGCTGATGTAATCTATCATAGATTATATATAAGTATTTTTAATATGCTGGTCTCCGTGGCAAGTGCTTTACGGGCGCGGTACGTAAATCGGCTTCCCTGCTTTCGAAACAGTTGCAACCGATTTGGCAGCAAACCATGCCGGGCTGGGTTCTAATGTGTTGGTATGGGAGCAGATAGTTCAGAAAGCAATGGCAAACTACTGAGTAACACTATATAGGTAGTCTCTGTGGCGAAGTGGTCAAGCCGTTTGACTCGGGCTCCGAAGGCTGTGGGTTTGATTCCGGGCCGCGTCCTTCGGTTCAAGAGTGAAATTTTTCGGAGACTCCTGTGGGTCGTCTCTAGAGCTACGGAGTTCGCTCTTTATGCGACTCTTTCCACGCTGCGGAAAGAGACCGAGCCATATGGGATAAAACCCGGTGCAATGAAGTCGACCCTGTCGACTTTTAAGCGACTTTAAGCGACGTAAAACTTGCCAAGACATCAATAACAGCAGTGCTGGTGTTTACAGCGATGTCCTGTAAATCCATCCATCCATCATGTGCCATGCGTGGGAGGTCATGTTTTGCTATCTCACTCGATCACCAGAGTTGTGGATCAGCGGCGTGTTCCTGTCTCGACCATGACAGGTGGCCACGCCATCCAGGTATTCACTTCTCCGTCTCTTCCCTTCGATCTTGCCAGCCGTCATCAAGTTCTCCAAGTCACTTCTCCCAACATGCCGAAATATTTTGACTGTCTAATGCAGTGGTTCCCGAGCTTTTCAAGCAGAGGGCCATATCTACTATTTTCGCTAGTTAAGCGGGCCATAACATTATACAATTATAAAAGTCGTGCAATATCATTCTTACCTTTCTTAACTTTTGTCAACAAAATTCTAAAACTGTAAAGGCAGTCAGTGTCAGTACTACACTGTGGTCATTTTTTGGTTTAAAATCAAAATTTCATTTAAGAATAAATTTTAAATCAGTTTCGAAAATCGCTATTAATGCAATTAACTTACAATTGTAAGTGTTCTTCATAACTAGTTACTTAAGTTCAGATGCCAGTTTATCATTGTCTGGGCACAAATCTGTCGTGCCCAAAATCATAAGCGCAGCTAGGTTACTGTCGGTGAGTCTGGAACGTTGCTTGTTTTGTTTTATAATGGTCATTGCGGAAAATGACTGCTAACATCTGTAAGTGGAACAAAAACGACAAATGTATCTCTGGGTGAATGAACGCACGTGTTCAAATTATTCGACAGGCAATAGTCACCAGAATGAAATCATATGATCAGCTGAAGGTGAATCAGACAGCTCCAGAAATTTACATCACAGTGCAGAATTGCATTTCAAATCAATTACTTCGTGTTAAAGGTTTTAGTGTAATTGACAGATCTTGGCATCAGGAAATACGAACGGATTTATGAAGAGGGCAACATTATCCTCCTCTATTGTGAACTCTTGAAATTTCGACTGAAACAAGGCTTCGCGTGCCACTTTCTGACAGCTGGCGGGCCACAAGTGGCCCGAGGGCCGTGGTTTGGGAACCCCTGGCCTAATGTCTCTAATCATTTTAAGATCTTCATTTGTTTCTTGAAGTACTTGTTCATTGGTTTTTCTGTCTGTCCATGGCATTCTTTGCATCTTCTTCAGAATAATCATGTAAATAGGATATCTAGAACGATATATATATATATATATATATATATATATATATATATATATATATATATATATATATATATATAGATATATATATATATATATATGCACGTAATGCATTTATTTATTTTGTCCCTTATTTATATATATCTATTGTTCTTGAAAAGGGTTTGACCTACCGAAACATCGGACTGTTTTTTTATGTTTTATTATTAACCTCAATGTTTTATTATTATTAACCTCAATGGCTCAGAACGCTGAAGAAGAAGATTATTATTATTACTAAAAGTATACAGACCAGAGGGAAGCAGTGGAAGAGGCCGACTACGTAAACGATGGACGCTGGGAATAACAGAGTCCATGGGAATGTCGCTACATGAAGCGCATAAGCGGGCACTCTCCCGCTGTTTATGCTTCACTTCGACACCGCAAGGTACAAGAGGAACATGATGAGAATATATATATATATATATATATATATATATATATATATATATATATATATATATATATATATATATGTGTGTGTGTGTGTGCGTGCGTGCGTGTCTGCGCACATAGATGGCGGTGCTGCATGCAATCCTGGTCTCTTTTCCAGTAATATAACTATATAACGTGTCCTACGCCGACCTCCCTGGCCTAGGTGTTAGCCTCTTTCTCCTTAATCCCATATATTCTCGTGAGTAACGTAATCTGATCGAGAATCGGTAGCAGTTCTCGACGCGTTGGTAACTTACAGAAAGCAATGGCAAACTACTGAGCGTAACCTTGAATAGTACATCAACAGCAGCTGAAAAATGCTGATGTTGACTGCAATGTCATGTAAGGGATATGCAAAAAACGTGTCCCATACTTTGTATTCAGCTTTTGTTTCTCTCTTGCCCATGTGCGAAATCTCTGCTCGTATGTTAAGTTTCGCAGTCTTTGAACTGCTGGGTCACACTGCACACGTTGTGTGGTAGTTCTCTTGGAGTTTAAGACAAGCCGCGGTATCAGATGACGTGCAGAAACAAGGGTTGGGTGTGTTCGTTAAATCTTATACAACTGGGACTTTATATGTGTGTGTGGGCAAGACAAAACACAGAACAACCGCTGCATGTAGAGTTGGGTTAAGATTCTGAGTATCTTGCCATCAATTCCATCCATTAAATAATAGCGTTTTTGTGTCTTTATTTTTTTTTGCTTGGGCTCCAGCATGTAAAGTATTGACCCCCCCCCCCCATGTCTCATATTTTGATAACCAAGATAGTCTGCCCTTTTGTATGATGTTTAGTCTTTCTCCAGTGTGTGTGTGCGTGTGCGTGCGTGCGTGCGTGCGCGCGCGAGCGAGAGAGAGAGAGGGGAGGGAGGGAGGGGAGAGAGAGAGAGAGAGAGAGAGAGAGAGAGAGAGATGGCCGTGGAAATGTGGTTTGTGAGGAAAATGCAAAGAATACCATAGACAGATAGAAAAATCAATGACCAAGTCCTACAAGAAACAAATGAAAACTGTAAATTGATTAGAGAAATTAGACGTTGACAGTCAACATTTTTTTGGCCACGTTATGAAAAGAAATACGAGGGTAAGTTAATAAGTAAGTCACGAATTGATGTAGAAAAATAACTAACTATGAGAAAAACTTGAAACCAGTTTACTTTTATACATACATTGCCCCTTTATTTCCCAGCATAATTCCCACCAACATTGATGCACTTATCCCATCGTTTTATCAGTCCTCCCAAACCAGCTGCATAAATCTACGTACCCTGTTGCCATTTACCTGCCATCCCACAGATCTGCGTGACTTACTTATTGACTACCCCTCGTAACTTTTTCTACCGAACTATGCATCGCTTTACTGGAAATCGCTAGGGGCTAAGTCCACTAAAAACCCACATTGGCGGGAGACATTTCGCGAATGACGCCGAAGTTGAATGTGAAGTGAAAACGTGGTGTAGAAAACAGGGCACACAGTTCATAAACTGGTTTCAAGCTGTTATCATAGTTATTTATTTTTCTACAACCATTTGTGACTTACTTAATAACTTACCCTCGTAAATTGGAAGACTTGGTGACAATTGGCAAGATCGAGGTGAAGAGGAATAAGTGGATGGCAGAGAAGTGATTACCTGGATGGCTTGGCCTCGTGGTATGGTCGAGACAGAAACACGGTGCTGATTCACAACTTTGGTGATCGTGTGAGATGGCAAAACATGACCACCCACGTTTATCGGCATGGCACCTGATGTGATTATGAATGTCTTAAGAATGTATTTGATCTTTTTCTGTTCATCTAATTTTTTGCCTCGTGCGATAAGTTCACAGATTCCACTTTCAAGCCACAATCCTTTATTGCCATGAATTGTATGTTTGAGACTTGTCTGCCAAATGTTCTTAATGTATTCCTGTATTCTGTTCTATGGTACGAATTCTTCTTATCCTCTCCCTTCTCCTTCTCTCTTCCTTCCTACTTCTCCTTCTTCTTCCTTCCTTCTTCTTTCTTTCTTCCTTCTTTCTCCTTCTTTCGCCCGACCTTCTTCTCCTTCTTTCGTCCGACCTTCTTTTCATTCTCTCTCCCTGTCTTTTTCTTCCTCCTCCTTTTTCCTTCCTTCCTTCCTTCCTTCCTTCCTTCCTTCCTTACTTCTTCTTCCTCCTGCTTCCTCCTTCCTACCTTCCTTATTCTATCTTCTTCTATGTTTTTCTTTGTAAAGATGAAGTCTTTCTAGCTGTGCAACTCAAAGGTCGACGTATTCGACTTCGACATGTATTTGTGACAAGTTGTCTTTCTCTAGACAATTCCATCTAAGGTAACCGACTCTATCTATCCTTGGGTGGGTTTTTTATCCCCTTACAATGTCTCTCTTTTCCAAGAAATCTAAGTCGCATACCCAACCACCCGAGGTACGTGTAATATTTGATGCCAATGATGCTAATAAGAAAGAGCCAAACAGCTTTCTTTGGTCATGTGATGAGAAGAGGGGCATTGGAGAACATCGTGACAACTGGAAAGATCGAGGGAAGAGAGGGAGAGGCAGACCAAGATAAATTATGCTGGACGGATTGACACGGTGGCATGGAGGAGTATCATCAGCAGAGTTGATCCAGAACACCAAAGACCAAGATCTGTGGAGAGCCATGAACGCCTACGCCAGCCGGAAGGGCATTTGATGATGAATGATTCTGGAGAAACGCCCCAAACCCCAGTGCTGGAAACCACCCTGTACATGATGAGCTATAGGCTAGCATCGTCATCTCTCAGCCAAAGCTGATCCTGCTAGATGCTGATGAACACATACACGCACGCACACGTGAATAACACATTAGCGACTCTCCGTGGCGAAGTGGTTACATCTCCTGCCTCATGCTCCGAAGGTTGTGTATTCGAGTCCGGACTACGTCGATCGGTTCACGAGTGCACTTTTCTCGGAGAATCCTGGAAGTCGTCGCTGGAGCTACGGAGTTCGTGCTTTGTGCAACGCTTTCGCCAGGCCTCCCTGCGGAAAGAGACCGAGCCATGTGGGATACAACTCGGTGCGATGAAATAGATTTTCTTGCCATTTAGTCTCTTTTTTATATACGTACATTGAACATTAACCTTATGTGGAATGAACACGTACATTAGTAATACATTAAAGACAGCGGAGATGTGTTTTCTAAGACGAATAATGTTACTTTGGACTGTCAGAGTAACTAACAATGATTGTCTGGAAGAGGCCAATGAAACTATGACATTCTATATGTATGTATGTGTGTGTGTGTATATATATATATATACATATATCTTACCAATCTGTAACTCACCAAAGAAGATGTCCTTTGGTATTCTGCCATCATCCATCCTCCTAAGATATCCTATCCATCTAAGTCTACGAAGACTGAGCATGGAATATATATATATATATATATATATATGTGTGTGTGTGTGTGTGTGTGTGTGTGTGTGTGTGTGTGTGTGTGTGTGTGTGTGAGTGTGCGTGTGCGTGTGCGTGCATACGCATACACAGCTCTGAATTATGAGGTAAGTAGGAAAATTTTTTCCAATTTTCATTTTCTCTTCATTGCTTTCATTTTGTCATCTTTTTATTCTTCTCGTCCTGTCATCACGTCTTAATGTAGTCACTGGAGATCTTCTCGTGACTATATGTTGTGTTTTGCGTATGTGTTTGTTAGCTAATGAAATTATAACTTTATATACATCAATAAGAAAGAGACAAACAGCTTTCTTCGGTTATGTGATGAGAAGAGAGGCATAAGAGAACATTGTGACAACTGGAAAGATCGAGGGGAAGAGGCGGAACAAGAGAAATGATGTTGGATGGATTTAGACGGTGGTATGGAGGAATATCATCAGTAGAGTTGATCCAAAACACCAAAGACCGAAATCTGTGGAGAGCCATGAACGCCTACGCCAGCTGGCAGGTCACCTGATGATGATAATTAGAAAGAGACCGTATTCTCGGGTCATGTAATAATAATAAGTGTATGGAAGACGGTGACGTATGGAAACACCCGCGGTTGCAGTGTCAGAACAATAGAACTGATGCTTCATGATCTCATGAGACTACGTAGAGGAAAGGCATCAATAGAACGTAACCAGGAAATCAAGGGTTGATATATGTGAAGAGACACAGACGCCTATACCACTTTCAAGGCGAATGATGATGATAAACTTTCTTTCCTGTTGTATGTGCAACTTTGTCAGAGGTTGCTTAAGACACCATCTCTACTCCATTACATACCCTACACACATGTTCTGTATGAATGTTTTCCTTTGACAATGTTCCCAAACTTATTAGTGTGATTTTTTGTTGTTGAGTTCAGTGGTTTTTTAGTTTACCGCCACCCTAATTTTCCGTGTCACGGCTTCGGGTAATTTACTCCCACTTCTTACATGTTGAAATCATGGGCGGAATGACATACTCGGCTAAGCTCTCTGGGATTTTCTCTCGTCGTTAATACGCTTGAGTTTTCCAACTTACCGGACTTTTTATATGCGGAAATCCCGTGAACCGAACATGACATCAAGCGTTGCCATATTTCCCTGGAGAATCACAGAGCAAGGAATACGGGGATTGATTCAATAAGCACCTCATTCTTATCGCAAGAGGGTTATGATCTTTGATAACTTACTCTCATCGGTACGCATTATGTCAGCGAAACGAAGAACGTGTATTTTCAACGTACTTCATGATACCCGTTTCTGTAAAGTTACCTGTATGTCTTTTTACTGTTTTCATTAAGTGCGGTTCTTACAGATTTAATCTATCAATGCCTTCAGACAAACACATGTGGGAAGCAAAAAAGGTGTACGGATGATTTTGTTCAGCGCGGAGAGAAATCAGCGTGGAGAGAAATCTGACTGAGGATTCTCAGCGTGAGAACGCTCTGACTGAGGATTTCAGCGTGGAGAGAGGTCCGACTGGGGATTCTCAGCGTGAAGAGAAATCTGACTGAGGATTTTCAGAGTGGAGAGAAATCTGACTGGCGATTCTCAGCGTGGTCGGGAGTCTCCGTGGCAACGTGGTTATGCTGTCTGCTTCGCGCTCCGAAGGTTGTGTGTTCGATTCTGGGCTACGTCGTTCGATTCACGAGTGCATTTTTCTCGGAGACTTCTGGATTTCGTCGCTGGAGCTACGGAGTTCGTGCTTTGTGCGACGCTTTCGGCAGGCTGTCTTGCTGAAAGAGACCGAGCCATATGGGTTAACACCCGATGCAATGAAGTTCGATCTTCTGGCCTTTAACCCCCCTCCCCTTTTTTTTCAGCGTAAGTCAAGGGAAATCATTGCTGGTGAAAGTGGAGCTTTTGGGTTCACAACCTTAAGTATGAGACTCAAGGTGACGGTTATCACTGAAGCTGTGAATTGGGCAGACGTACTGAAAGTAATCGTAGTGTCTGATTGTCAGCCCGTATTAAGTAAAGTATGAACAATTGTGAACAATGAAAAATTATGGCGTATGTGAACATAAAGCATAGATCTCTCTTGCAGAGATGGACATGTACTGGACATCTTCCCTCTCCTCCATCTTCCCTCTCCTCCATCTTCCCACTCCTCCATTTTCCCTCTCTTCCATCTTCCCTCTCTTCCTTCTTCCCTCTCCCCTCTCTTCCATCTTTCCTCTCTTCCATTTTCCATCTCCATTTTTCCCTTTTCCCCCCTTGTAACCCCCCGCGAAACTCCATCTCCTTCTTCCACCTCAAGTTTCTATCTCTTCCACTTAGCTGCCTTGTCTGGAACAGACATCGACCATCATGACTCTCCAATCCTCTGTGCCATCAGATTGATTTAGTTTATCTATGTTTAATTGATATTATTTGTCCGCCTGTTCATTTGTTATCCGATTGTTTTTTATCCGACTGTTTGTTTGTTATCCCACTGCTTTTTATCCGAATGTTTAATCTGTCCACAGGTTGTTATCCGACTGCTTTTTATCCGACTGTTTAATCTGTCCATAAATTGTTATCCGACTGCTTTTTATCTGACTGTTAAACTGCCCATTGTTTGTTATCCGACTGTTTGTTATCTGGCTGTTTAATCTGTCCACATAATGTTCTAAGATTGTTTGTTATCCATCTGTTTAATCTGTCTACAGATTGTTATCCGACTGTGTTTTTTTATTTTAATCCGATTGTTTAATCTGTCCAGACACCATTGTCATCTCCTACTCTCTTTTCTAGTATTTTGCCACATAATGCACAATTTCCCATTCCGCCTTTTCTGTTCATATGTCCCATACATGTTCATGCAAAAATGTATTTCCAGCATATAGCTCCAAATATGATAAGATCTGGAGTACGACAAGGTTGTGTCCTGTCCCCTCTCTTGTTCATAACATATATAGGCAACATATGTAAAGAAACCAGCCAAGCAGAGACAGCAAGAATACCTCATGACGAGAACACAGAAGAAGAACCATCTGCAAATCTAACCATTAAAGAACTCCTGTTTGCGGACGACCAAGCACTAATAGCAAAATCAGAAGCTGAATTACAAGACTACATGAATAGTCTAAACGAAATGTGTAGGGAACATAACATGAAAATTAGCACAAGCAAAACAGAGGTAATGACTATAACTAAAGAAGAACAAACAACAACAATTCACCTAAACCAACATCCCTTGAAACAAGTAAAGAGCTTCAAGTACCTAGGAAGTATAATATCATCAAATGGCAGATCAGAAGACGAGATCGAAAATAGGTGCAATAAGGCAAATCAACTCATTGGACAAATGGCACCAATACTAAAGAACAAACATGTATCAATAACTACTAAGAAAGCACTTTACAACACAATCTTCCTACCAACTCTGTGCTACCAATGCCAAACCTGGACAATGACAGAAAAAGAGAAAAGAAAAATCACAACAACAGAAATGAGGTTCCTGAGAAGAATACTCAACGTATCAAGAAGAGATAAGATCAGAAATGAAGAAATCAGGACTAAAGTGGGGGTTAAAGCTGCTCTAGATTTTATTAGAAAGCAGCAAGTCAAATGGTTTGGCCATGCAAGTAGGTTACCAGTCAACAACATGCCACAACAAGCAATGATGTACAGACCAGATGGAAACAGAGGAAGAGGCCGACCACGTAAACGTTGGACGGAGGGAATAACAGAATCCATGGGAATGTCGATATACGAAGCCCATAACCGGGCACTCTCATGAAGTTTATACTTCACCTCGACACCGCAAGGTACAAGAGGAACATGATGAGATGAGATGAGCTCCAAATATTATAGAGATAAAGAAAATAATGCTAATATTCAGATTATTTCACAAGAGTAACGTTATGACATATAGAAATACACTGAATACAACCACCGCATAATGAAAGGTGTGTGTGGTCTGTCCTTGTGTGTGGATGTGAATGTTGGGTAATAAGAAGTGAATTGAAAAAGTAACTAGAGGCAGCGTAGATGAGAGTTTGCCATTCTTCTCATCCCGTTCATGTAAATCACTTTAGTGTCTCCCCCATGTGTCCATGTGTTTTATGTATATAACTGTTTGCTGATGAAGGTCGCAACGTCCTATGTTTTTCCGTAATTGTGTTTTGCACAGCTGCTTTACTTTAATTTGTATGGTTTGGAAAAGAATGTTGAGAATACCCCGCTCTTAGAAGACAAACTCTGAGGCCTTGAGAGCTGCAGGTATTCAAAATCGCTCATCTAAACCAGAACGAACAAATTAAATATATGGGTCATATCAACACAATTTAGTATAGGTAAATTAGATTTATATGTTAAAATGCTCAGCAAGAGATTCAGAGAAAAACGGGGGAATGTGTATCTAGAACGCTTAAACAGCTAGACAACAGAAAATAACACAAACAACGCCAGTTTCATTAAAACAAAATGGCACTGGAGCGGTGGAAAGTCGTGATCGGCGATATCTGCCCTAGGCATAACACCCAAGGACCACCTGTTGAAGGTTCTTTAGTCGTGGTATACAATGCATTTCTATGTTCATGACTTAGGTCTTCAATGTTGACAATAGAGGTATAGTATATTGCACAATTGATTGTCTGCCTTGATTCCCTGTAGAATCCGCGGTAGCCAAGTGACTATACGCTTGCCAGCCGATCCTGCGTTCCTGATCTTGAATTTGCATCGTGTATTGTAAATTTAACCTGGGCCTCCCTGGGCCTCCACCCAGCCTAAAGTCGGATACAAGGAAACGTCTTGGGAAGTGAACGTGACGGATGTGCTAGTGACCACATCACCCTCGAGTTCCGATCAAAACAAATGCGGTTAGCATCATGTACCCAGTTAGTTTCCTTGTGGGTAAAACGGTAATTTTATTTTATTTTATTTCTTTTTTTACGTTCTAAAGAAAATCACGAACCTAACATTAATCACTGCAATCAGAGTATTAACTTAATGTTTTGTTTGTTTTTTTTTTTTTTTTTAAATACAATTTTTGAGTAGGAGTTTTGAATACGATTTTTGAGTACGAATTTTGAATATGATTTTTAGTATGAGTTGTTAATTCGATTTCTTAGTACGAGTTGTGACTCTACTTCACGGTAGCGACTTAATGGTAGCGACGGCATCAGATCTCAAAACCCAGTGAGATCTTTCTATGTTTTTCCTGCCAGAGGTCGTGTTTCACAGCCATATAGTTCTACGGCCCTGATATGCTTAGTGATGATTCTTTTCCCTGCTTAAAATTGTTACTTGACGTGGGAAACGTGTGTTTCTCACAGAAGGTTCTTGTTTGATTGCCGAGATTCTAGGTCCGATTTAATGTCTTTTGGCTCATACCTGAGAAACTTCAAAGACGACATACGTAGTCTGGCCATAATAGTGAACGGGTTAAACAACTTCAGGAAACTATGGCACAACAGCAGCAAACAACTGAAATTATGAACATGCATCTTTCCTGTGGCAGCATGTGGATGTGAGGCCTAGACCATTTCGCAATCGCTGCAGCAGAAAATTGGAGATGAGCTGAAATGTTACAGACACGTTCTTATATCGAGAACTAAAAACAAGAGGAATAGTGACATTCTAGATCTGACCAGAAAAGGAAAGTGACTCATAAACATCATTTCTGGGAAATTAACTTGCTTCGACCGTATTAAACGTCAGTGATTTGGAAGAAGAAAAAAAACGTCAGTGATTTGGGGGGAAAAACAGTGACCAAGCCCTACTAGAAACAAATGAAAACCGTAAACTGATTAGAGACATTGGACGTAGGCAGTCACAATTTTCTGGACACATGAGAAGAAATGAATTGGAGAACTTAGTCGCAACGGGCAAGATGGTGGGGGAAAAGAACAAGGGGAAGGCAGAGAAGTAAATACCTGGATGGCTTGGCCACGTGGCTTGATCGAGATAAGACAGAGCTGACTCACTACTCTGGTAATTGAGTAAGATGTCCAAACATGAACTCCCACGCTTATCGGTTTGGAACAGGATGATGATGATTTAGGGGAAATGTTGGAAGGCCTTGGTCCCTGGAAGAAAAGGCAGGGGTCAACCAGCATGAAGATGGACACAGAACAACTCAGACAGCGTGGGTGTGTGGGTGTTTTGGGGGAGGGGAGGGCGACATGGCAAGAGTTGGAGAAATATCTTGGTGCCTCGTGATGAGCGACGTTCTTCAATGGACCTGCCACATAACGATGAAGGGAACTTATGCACTTTTTTCTCCATGATATAATTTATCCTTAGCTGAGAGATTCTCGGGAGAGAGAGGAGGAGAGGGAGAGAGAAAGGGAGAGAGAGAGAGAGAGAGAGAGAGAGAGAGAGAGAGAGAGAGAGAGAGAGAGAGAAGGTGAGAGAACGAGGGAGAGAGGAGGGTACAGAGGAAAGAGAGAGAGAGAGGGGAGAGAGGAGAGTAGAGAGGAAAGAGAGAGTAGAGAGGGGAGAGAGGGAGATAGGGGAGAGAGGAAAAAGAGAGAGGGAGAAAGAGGAAAGAGAGGAGAGAGAGGGGAAAGAAAGAGAGGGACAGAGAGAAAGGAGTATGTTTGTGTCTTGATTGTGTGCGTGCGGGCGAACATATATTTGGGAAATTCACTTCGTAAATAGGCTGCTTACCGGTTATTTATTTTTTAGTGTGTTTGTATGTCTAGTATTGTATCTGACCGTCTATTTCGCTCGTCTGCCCACTCAATCATCCAGATATCTATGTATACATCTATGTATCCATCTGGTGTCTTGATTATCTGACCAGTTCTTCTGTATAAATAAGAGTGCTGTACAATCAGCATTGAAATGATGAAGAAAAAAGAGAGAAAAAATTTGAGCTGTTTGACTGAAATGTTGAGAATATCGCAACTGACAGGAAGACCTACGTTGGTGTACTGAGAATTGCTAATGTTACAAAATCGCTCGTGAAAGTTCTAAGGAGTTAGAATGACCCAAAGCATATAAATGCCTTGCCAAATGTTGTTGGCGTTACGTTTCTCCGCATATCTCGGTCGTGTGTGTTCTGGATCAATTCTATTGATGGTATTCTTCCAAGGCACCATCATAGACTATCAAGTATCATTCTCTCCGTCCGCCTCTTCTACCATAGACTTTTCAGTCGCCTTAACCTTCCCTAATGGCCCTCTTCTCATTATTTAACAGAAGACTGTCTTTCTAATAGTTGTGTATAATGTTCTACTTTTATTAGCCTCTTCTAGGCAATAGTTCTTAGTTACTCCTACCGTCCAAATTGTTGGCCAAATTCGTCTCAGAATATCTCCGTTGCCTCCAATTTATGTGTATTGTGGTTCATACATTAGGATCCTGGCTGGTGATAGGGTGTTTGTGCCGTGAGCTGATATGTGCTAGTATGATCCAAAGAACCGGAGATGGATGAAAATCGTGGACTGATTAGAGGAATTGGACATGGACAGTCACAATTTTTGGACGCGTGAGAGGAAATAAATTGGCGAACTTTGTGACAACTGGCAAGATTGAGGAGAAGAGAACAAGAAAGGCCAGAGAAGCTTGGTGACGTGGTATGGTCGAGACAAGAACACTGAGCTGATTAACGATTCTGGTGATAACATGAGATGGCGAAACATGACCACTGTGGGATGTGGATTTTAATTCCTGAGAATAATTCGTTAAAATGTCTAGGGGGTTTTATTGATTCTCTGGTCACTGGTTAGAATGCAGGGTGATCAGGGATATTTACCACAAATCCCAGGAGAAAAGAGTTCAATCCTTGAAACCTTGGCCTTTGTGTGTAGGTTTCCCTTCCCACTTCATCACCTTTTACATTTTCTATGGGGCTAGAAGGATATTGATTGCTCACAACATATAAACAACCACTTGTTGGACACCACATTTACTTGATGTACACAACACTTTTGGACAAACAGTTCAGGTATTAACTCAAGATCTGCATTTACATATATATATATATATATATATATATATATATATATATATATATATATATATATATATATATATATATATATATATATATATATATATATATAATAAACACTATGCATTTTCAGACAGGCATGGGAATGATGTGCAGTATTACAACATAGTACCCAGTGACTCCAGAAAAAAACAAGGTTATTACAAACAACACAACCACCACAAATTGGTTCTGCTAACTCGACTCATTGTACCTAGATAAAATCACATTGGTCTAGGTGCAGAAATCCCAACATATATATATTTGTTTCTGACACCATGTACAATTATCATATTTTAAAAATAATGAGTTGATGTCAAAATACTATTTACCTTAACCATCATTGGTTATACCTCATTACCCACTCTTTATATGTCATAGAAGGAAAAAAACACACACATGAAAACAGTTGATACTAATAATTAAATTAATTAATTATAGTGTTCATTTAGGCATTGCGGATGGGTATTCTTCTCCAGTGCAAAGCAGTTAATGTCCATATTTATCCGTGACAGCAATAAATACTCACAGTCATGTTTAATGTCCACTGAAGTTTGTTGCGGAACTACTTATAATCCTTATTAGGAAATAAATTCACCACATATCTCCTCCGTGGAGCTGAATTCAAGAATCTTCTTTGCGAACGGCTCGGTGTCAGTGTGAAATTGAGGCCTGGGTTGGTCATACCTTCAGGAGATGCATCTTGAGTCTTGGACTAAGGTTCTTCCCTATATCACCATATCCGATGAAAAGGATGCCTACCTTTCAGCGTCTCGGCTTATAATATCCGAATCTCAATTTTGTTCCCACAGATTTTTCACCCACCTAGTCATCAGTCTATAACCTATTCCACCGTTATTGGCATTTAGGCTGACATGGGACCAGCACAGAGTTCTGATTCATTATTTACTTTCAGTGTAGACATACAATTCTGCTTGTTATTCATTTGGTTCATCTGGAATTAATTCCAGGATTCTGCTGCAGGCATGGAACTGAAGAATATTGACTCCACCACATATCCAGGGTTGCAAGCCATCAGGTGATTCCTGTGGTTGCAGGCTTAGAGGCATTTACTCCGCTAGCTGCTTTCATATGGTCTTTTTATGTATTCAGGTTTGGGAACCTTGAGGTAATCTGGTGTAGGTATGGTTTTCAGTTGGTACCTTGGTTGTATTGGTTCAATGTCTTCTTCCCATTTGTTTGAGTGGGTGTTCATAGCTAGAACTTGGTGTTGCATGGCTGGAACCTTATGTTTGACTGTTGCAGCTTTGAGATGTTCTTTCGAAGACTTATCCATTGTGGATATTAACTTGGTAATCCAACCAACAGTTGAAGGTTACTCACTGTTGTTAGTTTTAGTAACTTGAAGAAGGATTGTCCCAGTTTCACTGACTTGGTTGAATGATGAGGCCATAGGTGATACTTCTCAGAAGTAACGCAAACGATACACTGTTGTCAGTACTCTGATGATCTTCATCTTTGTAGATTATTAGATCTTGAAGTCCATCCTGGATATTCCTACTAAAATAGGACTTAATCACTCACCCAGACAGTTGTCTTCGAATCTATCTGTTGCTCGCTATGGAGCTATTGAGCGCAGCAGTCCATGGGTATTTCTAGATGCAGACTATGGTTAGGACATTCACTTTCTGGCTGTTGACCCAGGATCCAGGTTTAGTGATATAGTCCCACCACATTCAACCACCACCTGCTTCTCTTCTATAGAAAAGGGATGACAAGAATACAATACGAGCATTAACCTACTGTGATGTGTTAACTTTCACAAGACAATTACAAACAAAAATACAAAACAAGGGGAGAAGGGGAAAGGAGTGGGTGTCCATGTTCCACTGTCCCTCATTGCTGAGTAGAGCCATTCTGACTCTTAATAGTGAGTAAGGTATTTTCTCACTTATATTTTGTTCTGTTGTTACTGGGACTATTAGATGAGTGAAGTCATTCTGTCCATCCAACATGTTGATATTGTCTCTCTCATTACTTGAAGAGAATAGCCTATACAGAATCTCTGTGGTTTCTAATGCCGCGTCTTCCTTTCGGCACTATAATCATCCTTAGGTCAAGACTATTCAACATTGGCTTAAGTACTGACATACACATGGATTCTTACATCAACATCCTCTAATCCCAAGGTGCAACATTAAAATGTATATTCCCACAGTAAAAAGTAACAATCAGAACAGAGAAAATTCTCATACCAGAAAAAAACATACATGTACATTTCTCTGATATTAAGTACATGATAATCATAACTAATAATTTAATCATAAAATTTAATGCCGGAGCCAATGATTTTGAATTTTCTTTAGGGGTTAATCCATAACTACTATATATATATATAATACATTGTTTTTCCCCACTGCGTACCGCAGATGAGGATAGTAGCCGCTGTGATATATTTTGTCAATGACTGCTATTATTAGGAGTATTTATTAGAATAACTTATGCCGCATGGTCCAGTCTTCTGAATATTGCAAGCAATTTATTCACAATCTTCGCTTCTGTTCCTACTACGGTGAGGTGATGCGGATTGAATCCTATCCGAACATTGATTTTGATCACGCGTTTACTTCCTTTGTTCATGAATTTATATTCTCAACCATGGCGTCCCTAGCAATATTTTATGAAATGATTACATGTCCCTCCTCATATGGAGTGGTTACTAATCTGTTAACAAAAGGATGGTACTAAAATTTAGCACTATAGTTCCAAGTTACAGATTATGATGTGGCGAAGTATTTTATCCCCTGACTAAGAGTCAGGAATACGCGTAATCATTTGTATGTCCCCGCATGGATAAAATTTCCCTTCTATAGTCCATAGATTATTTGCAGATTTCTAAGCATAGATATTGAGATATATTTCACAATGCATAGAAGTTTTTATTCATATGAATATGAAATTGACAGACACTAGTTCTTTACTATGAAGTATGAATCAGGGGTCTGCTCCTACATTGAGAAAATCTATAGAATGTGTTTCAGACATGAGAGTTGATACTCTACAGTACACCTAATATTCATAGATTATAGGCACTATTAGTTAGATATAAGTTCATAATGCCTATGAAAGATAATAACATATGGATTTGAATGTGTAAGACATAGGAAAAATTACCGCGTGGCGCCCACATGTGTTTCCTTAGTAAACATCATCCAGCCTGGTTTAAGAGAATTGTAACTAATTCTTAATTAAACATACTGGTCTATGTAATACATAAATATATCTTAATAATGTAGATAACATACCAATTGGCTTGCAGAGAATGATGATTTTAAAAGGCAAAATACTTTTCCCCACAAGGGGAAAGAAACCCCACCCGGGGAACACACGTCTGTTTCCTTTGATTGTCTGCACTCAAAATGGCTACTTTAGTCCTTTGTTTTCCCATCAGTCCCGGTCTTGCCAGGTACGTGAAAAAATTAAAGCCAAATAGATTAAGCTGCCACGGTCAGTCTATCGCTGTTTTATTTTCTCCTACATTAAGTAAGTTACTTAAACAGTAATTGAAAGGGTTTGTTTATTTTTAAGGGAGTCAATGCTTAGGAAATGGTAGGGACGTTTTTATTATATTACACGCCTCCCCCATTTAAGACATTTATTTCTTTCAGAAATTAAATGGTCAAGTAGTACTCTACAATTTCCGTCTTTACATTGACTCACCTAGTATCCATCCCTTATTACTTTACTACTACATTTCTTTCCTATATTAAAATCTACCAGAGCCACGCCCATTTTCTTCTAGTCACGACAACTGGCATAACCTTAAAGGCTTACTTCCCTTTTAGTGAAAAAGTGTAGTACCCTCTCCACTGTTGTCAGCTATTGTTTGAAATATGAGTGGTTATCTGATAATTTGTTACTTTCAAGTACTAGTTTGTCTGCATCAAACCGACTTTTTGAAGCAATTGAAATATCATCATTAAGCTTGCAATAGCCTGATGATACTGTTCATATGAGATCATTTGCTGAATTTCTTTTCCCAATATATTTAGTCTGGCGTTAAGAACTGGAGAAAGTCCTGAGTACTTCTACATGGGTTATTAAGAAACCTAACATCTGCATTTTGCTGATTCTGGGTTTTGTGCGTCCACTCCCCTCAGATTCTTTTCCCAGCAGAAAGTCTCTTCTCTCCTTGTAGTTCATTTATGGTCTACGTGTAACCACTGCTAACTTAAGCATGACTAGTTGGGATATATACCAGCTTGATTCCTCTCTCGTTAGATTATTAATCTTGAGATTATGTTAAAACCGACGGTTAATTCTGCGTCTACTGATAGCATATTAAAATCGCCCATCTCCCTGTAAGTTAGACGTTTGTTTTAACTATAGATCTGATATTTAAAGGAAGCTAAAGATGGTTCCTGTTGCATACATTTTTATCCAACACATCCTGTGTTTGGGTTATTAGTCAAGTATGGGATTTTCCGATCAGTTTTGATAACTACTGATTAGAGTGGTGTCCCTTTCTCTTGCGGGTTTACCTGGAGAATCTCGTCTAACATGTAAACAAGGTCCAACTTTTCTAGATTTCCGTTCTGAACCGACTATTCCGGGGAACATGAATCTATCAGACTGAGTTAATTCTTAGCTTACTCTCTCTGCTTTTCCTTCTAACCTAGACCTATTTTACGCTAGAATCCTTTAGTAATTCTAAGCTGATGTGTTTGAGTTTCACTCTGTATTTGTTGCTTTGGTGTTGAATTACGAGCAATTTTGCGTCGCTTGGCGTACATTGATCGTCGTCTGCCTCCCTCCAGGTTTTAGACTATTTTCAACTTAGCAACATACATTGTTATGTAGGTTCAGACGTATTGTCTCCTACCATATATAATCAGTTCAGTGAGAAGTTAAAAGCCCCTTTTATGGTTCCTGTGTTAGTCTTCCAGACAATCAAGTGGCTGGTTCACTTCCAGTTATGGATGTGGATTACTAGTCTTTGTAAAATTACTATTACATCTGTATCTCCCTCTCATACTGGCGTCTCCTGAGTTGTGTCCTCAGGATAACAGGTAAGGTACTCTTAATGTTTCTCTCCAGTTTTGTTTTCATCCGTTTAATACGTGGAAACTCTGGATTTATTTAGATTGACTAAGGTCTATCTTTGAACTGTTATATAATTTACTAGCTGGATTCCTGATTGAAACTCCTAATCTAGTAAACATCAAGCAATTATTCAGCTATATGCTCCAATTTGCTTGGTTTTTACACAGCTATATTCCATTTTTCTAGCATGGGTTCACTGTATAAGTTTTAGGCGTTTCCTTTGTCTTTACGTCAAAGGGTTCGTCCTATCTATAAACAGCATCTATTTTAAGAGTTGTTTATTTAATTGTTGCTTTTACTGATTCGTATCAGTTATTTAAGCTAATCTCTGTTAGTCTGGATCTGCTTTCACATATTTAATGCTGGCATAACATCCAAATCAGAACTGAGATGTAGAAATCTGTTTCGTCTTGCGATTGATTTCTGATTCACCAACCTATTAGTAGACTTCGAGCATTATCTAGAATTTAGTTACTCGGTTAGTTTTAAAGAAAATACAATTGAGTCGCGCGCCTCTATTGTACCCTTTATTGCCCTTTTTAATTCTTCCCTTATGAGAATATTAATGTTAGTTAGGCAATTATTGAAATAACTTTACGTAAGCTAATCGCTAACTAAAAAGTTGTTTCACTCCTCTTTTTGATGAGGACTACTCATAGTGATCATTTCACTTAGTGAGGTTAAACTGTAAATTTCAAAGTTAAGGAGCCAATATCTGAAATGTTCAGTCTCTTACTAGAGATTGGCACATATTTTTTCCGGTATCTCCTGAAGTTCATTTGAAATACCAATTTATTAGTTAATTCTTTAATTATACCTTTTACATACCTATACGGTCTGTTTCCGTTACCATTAATAATGGAATCGGGGTGGATAATTTAAAGAAATACCTTATATTCTGTTGGGTCAGTAAGTGAGTTGATCAGTTTCACTTACATCACCAGGTGAATATTTTGGTTGCCCCTATTTATTAACATATGGGCCATCTGAGTTAGTTAATAATACTACTCATATCACCGGTGAAGTAGAATAAGTGTCGGTATGGATTTTCTTCCTAAGTATCCATCATTTATTCACTTTACTTTACTACCGGTGTTGTAGAACATGTTATGTCATATGGGAGAAGATTAATTTAGGGTGCCCCTAAATACTGCAAATTCTTACAATATTCCTTCCCTTCCATTAACTATGTCTATATTTTTGCAAGTGGTGGTTTTGGCCTTACCATTAGTTCATTTACTTTAGTTACTGCTATTTCCCCCTGGTTTAATTCATCTCTCAGGTATTATTTTTTGTCCTACTGAATCATCATTTGTTGATTAAATTTTTCACTTAAAAAAATTTATTGGATTTTTAACTTATCTGTCCTAATTATCTATAAAATTGTCTATCACTCTCTGCTGCCTTGGTAATTTTTCAATATTATATGAATTATACAAGCAGATCATACATGAAAATACAATGATAATCAATGACAAAATAGTTAATTACCACATGATTCATAATTAGACACATAAACCTTATGGATACATAATATAGTAGTGTGTTCATGACTACACCACTTTTACCATTTAAAGAGAATACCAGAGTAGCAGAACCATACCTCGAACATCAAATGGGACTGACTATGAATTCTAAACATTCACTGAATTACCTATCTTATGTGAGTTTACCATCCCAGAGACCTTACTACTGGAGGTTCATTACTGGACTTAGTTTCCCATCAATAAGATATAAAATATGAGTTTTAAAAAAAAAATCTCATACCCAACAACCAACTACATGATGCATCTACCAGAATCAAGATATTACCTGTGAACAGTTTTGTACCAAAAATAAACCTATATTTATCTGAGCCATTATGGGTTGATATAACACTTGACTCAGCTCATACTAATGAGTGATTAGGTCTGTTACTAACACTATAACATTCTGAAGTGACTTGGTTTACCTGCGAGATGTTTTCCCTGAATTCATATACCCACAATAATACACCATTTGTGATGTTTACCATGAGTTTTAAATTCACGGACGTTGCCCACACATGTGGGATGTGGATTTTAATTCCTGAGAATAATTCGTTAAAATGTCTAGGGGGTTTTATTGATTCTATGGTCACTGGTTAGAATGCAGGGTGATCAGGGATATTTACCACAAATTCCAGGAGAAAAGAGTTCAATCCTTGAAACCTTGGCCTTTGTGTGTAGGTTTCCCTTCCCACTTCATCACCCTTTACATTTTCTATGGGGCTAGAAGGATATTGATTGCTCACAACATATAAACAACCACTTGTTGGACACCACATTTACTTGATGTACACAACACTTTTGGACAAACAGTTCAGGTAGTAACTCAAGATCTGCATTTACATATATATATATATATATATATATATATATATATATATATATATATATATATATATATATATATATATATATATATGTGTGTGTGTGTGTGTGTGTGTAATAAACACTATGCATTTTCAGACAGGCATGGGAATGATGTGCAGTATTACAACATAGTACCCAGTGACCCCAGGAAAAAACAAGGTTATTACAAACAACACAACCACCACAAATTGGTTCTGCTAACTCGACTCATTGTACCTAGATAAAATCACATTGGTCTAGGTGCAGAAATCCAACATATATATATATATATATATATATATATATATATATATATATATATATATATATATATATATATATATATATATATATATATATATATATATATATATATATATATATTTGTTTCTGACACCATGTACAATTATCATATTTTAAAAATAATGAGTTGATGTCAACTGTAAAAATGGAGGCAGGATGAAGCGTTTCTTTTCGGGGGGACGCTATTTTGTGTTTTTTCATTGGATTTCGTGTGATTTCCTTTGGATTCCCCGTGAATAGTGTTTCCCAGTGGAATATGTGATGTTATATTGTGTTCCTTTTATTGGAAGTTTTCAAAAGAAGCCACGAAAGGCAGGTGGTGGATGTAATTTTGAGGGCAGCCGACAGATATTGTGGGTCATGGTCTCGAATTATACGACGGCAGGCAGAAGAGCTCTACTTGAGCCAATGGCTGCGGTCACCGATCAGTAAGATCACTGCCATAGAAGAAAGCAACGGCAAACTACCTCTTTAAAAGTGCCTAGTATATCATGATTCGCTTAAAGACCGATCATCGCAAGACAAGGACAGAGACGTTAAAACTAGCAACTTGGAACGTTAGGACGTTAAAACAACGACGGAACATTAGAGAACATAAAACAAGAAATTGAAAGGGAAAAAATTAATATTTTAGGTATGTGCGAAACGAGATGGACAGGAGCAGGCATCAAGATAGAGGAAGATTTCAAGATTATTTATTCTGGAGGTGAAGATCGTCATGGGGGAGTGGCAATTATTCTGGATCGGAAAACATCAAAATCTATTCAAGGATATTGGGCCGTGTCGGACAGAGTTCTACTAGTTAAGTTAAGTGGCAGACCTTTTAGCATAAATATTATTCAAGTATATGCCCCAACAGGAGAATCCAGTGAAGATAGTGTAGAAGAATTTTATAACGACGTTGAGTCTGCCTTAAAGAAATGTAAAAAGTCAGAAATAAACATCATAATAGGGGACTTCAATGCAAAAGTAGGAAATCAAGGAGATAGCTACACAGTAGGAAACTATGGTTTAGGAGAGAGAAATAAAAGAGGATACAGACTCGTAGAGTGGGCAAAAGAACAGGAAATGATTGTAGGAAACACCTGGTTCAAACAACACCCTAGAAGATTATGGACATGGAGGAGTCCAGATAGCAGTATTAGAAACCAGATTGACTACATCCTGATTAGCAGAAGATTTAGAAACGCATTAACAATAGCAAAAACAGTTCCCAGTGATGATTGTTATAGTGACCACAGATTACTCACAGGAACATTGAGGATCAAGTTGAAGAAAGTCAAGTATATAACAGGAAACACTAAATATGATTTATGTACATTGAGTAATGACAAGGAAATGCAAAACAAATTCAACATAGAAGTACAGAACAGATTTGAAATTTTGTCCGATCTAGAGATCCTATTCGAGGATGTGGATGATCAATGGGAAACGTTGAAGAATTCAATCAATGTGGCTGCAGAAACAACTATTCCAAAATTAAAGAAGGTGGGTCGTAAGAAATGGATGACTGCAGAAATTTTACAACTCATGGAAACAAGAAGACTCAACAAAAATAATTATGTCAAATATGAAGAAATTCACAGACAAGTCAGAACATTATGTAAGGAGGCAAAAGAAAAATGGCTTGAGGAAAAGTGCTCAGAAATTGAAAGCCAACACAACAGTCAAAATACCAAATTAGTGCACAAAAGAATTCAGAAACTTACTAATAAAAGAACAAGTACATCAACAGGCTGTCTAAAAACTGAAGATGGCAAAATCATAATAGAAAAAGCCCAGATTCTACAGGTATGGACAGATTATGTGAAACAACTTTATGATGATAACAGAGACGAACAGTATGATATTAGATTTAATAATGAAGGACCGCCAATTTTTGAGATGGAGGTTCGAAATGTTCTTAAGCATATGAAAGCTGGCAAGGCCCCCGGTGCAGATAACATCACAACAGAAATGATTAAAGCTTTAGAAGAATTTGGACTAGAGCAAGTCACCAGACTGCTGTACACATTATATGATACTGGAGATATACCTCACGAATTATGTAACTCTATATTTTTTGCAATCCCAAAGAAATCAGGAACCTTGGAATGTGATCAACACAGAACAATTAGTATAATGAGTCACATCACTAAGATTTTGCTAAGAATTATCATGCAAAGAATGAGGAAGAAGATACAACCTGAAATAGCTGAAGAACAATGCGGGTTTGTAGAAGGGAAGGGAACAGTAAATGCTGTGTATATGCTGCGAACAGTTATTGAACGTGCTATAGAAGTAAACAAGGATATACATCTTTGCTTTATCGACTATACAAAGGCTTTTGATAGCGTTAGACATGTCAGCATGGTGGATATGCTTGCAGATTTACAAATTGATGGGAAAGACATTAGACTTATAAAAAAAACATATACTGGAAACAACAAGCTGCAATAAGGATTGATAATGAAGTGGGACAGTATCAGCCAATTAAGAGAGGTGTTAGGCAGGGATGTGTAATGTCTCCAGATCTTTTTTCCCTGTACAGTGAAAATATTTTCAGAAATGTAGAGGATATAAATGGATTCAGCATTGGAGGACGAAACATCAATAACATTAGATATGCAGATGATACAGTATTGATTGCAGACAATCCGCAGGACCTGCAACAATTAGTAGATGCGGTTGTTGTACACAGTGAGCAGCTGGGGTTAGAATTAAATTGTAAAAAGACTCAGGTTATGGTCGTCAGTAGGAAGGAAGAAGTGCCTCAAAGTAATATACAAGTAAATGGAAATATTCTTCAATAAGTGAATCGGTACAATTATCTTGGAACAGTTATAACATCTGATGGAAGATGCCTTGAAGAGATTAGAACAAGAATCGCCATGGCGAAAGTATCCTTTAGCAAGATGAAAAACATTCTGACCAATAAAAAGATGTCAATTGAAACGAGAAAAAGAGTGTTGAAGGGATACATAGAGCCTGTTCTTTTGTATGGATGTGAAACTTGGACAATGAACAGTCAAGCTGAAAGGCATCTGATGGCTGCAGAAATGTGGTTTCTTAGGAGAATGCAAAGAATACCATGGACAGACAGAAAAACCAATGACCAAGTACTACAGGAGACAAATGAACAACGTAAACTGATTAGAGAAATTAGACGTAGGCAGTCAAAATTTTTTGGACATGTTATGAGAAGAAATGGATTGGAGAACTTAGTGACAACTGGCAAGATCGAAGGGAACAGACCAAGAGGAAGACCGAGAGGAAAATACCTGGATGGCTTGGCCACATGGCATGGACGAGACAGGAACACTGAGCTGATCCACGACACTGGTGATCGAGTGAAATGGCGAGTCGTGACCGCCCACGCTTTCCGGCGTGGTACATGATTGATTGATTGTCAAAATACTATTTACCTTAACCATCATTGGTTATACCTCATTACCCACTCTTTATATGTCATAGAAGAAAAAAAAACACACACATGAAAACAGTTGATACTAATAATTAAATTAGTTAATTATAGTGTTCATTTAGGCATTTCGGATGGGTATTCTTCTCCAGTGCAAAGTAGTTAATGTCCATATTTATCCGTGACAGCAATAAATACTCACAGTCATGTTTAATGTCCACTGAAGTTTGTTGCGGAACAACTTATAATCCTTATTAGGAAATAAATTCACCACATATCTCCTCCGTGGAGCTGAATTCAAGAATCTTCTTTGCGAACGGCTCGGTGTCAGTGTGAAATTGAGGCCTGGGTTGGTCATACCTTCAGGAGATGCATCTTGAGTCTTGGACTAAGGTTCTTCCCTATATCACCATATCCGATGAAAAGGATGCCTACCTTTCAGCGTCTCGGCTTATAATATCCGAATCTCAATTTTGTTCCCACAGATTTTTCACCCACCTAGTCATTAGTCTATAACCTATTCCACCGTTATTGGCATTTAGGCTGACATGGGACCAGCACAGAGTTCTGATTCATTATTTACTTTCAGTGTAGACATACAATTCTGCTTGTTATTCATTTGGTTCATCTGGAATTAATTCCAGGATTCTGCTGCAGGCATGGAACTGAAGAATATTGCTCCACCACATATCCAGGGTTGCAAGCCATTAGGTGATTCCTGTGGTTGCAGGCGTAGAGGCATTTACTCCGCTTAGCTGCTTTCATATGGTCTTTTTATGTATTCAGGTTTGGGAACCTTGAGGTAATCTGGTGTAGGTATGGTTTTCAGTTGGCACCTTGGTTGTATTGGTTCAATGTCTTCTTCCCATTTGTTTGAGTGGGTGTTCATAGCTAGAACTTGGTGTTGCATGGCTGGAACCTTATGTTTGACTGTTGCAGCTTTGAGATGTTCTTTCGAAGACTTATCCATTGTGGATATTAACTTGGTAATCCAACCAACAGTTGAAGGTTACTCACTGTTGTTAGTTTTAGTAACTTGAAGAAGGATTGTCCCAGTTTCACTGACTTGGTTGAATGATGAGGCCATAGGTGATACTTCTCAGAAGTAACGCAAACGATACACTGTTGTCAGTACTCTGATGATCTTCATCTTTGTAGATTATTAGATCTTGAAGTCCATCCTGGATATTCCTACTAAAATAGGACTTAATCACTCACCCAGACAGTTGTCTTCGAATCTATCTGTTGCTCGCTATGGAGCTATTGAGCGCAGCAGTCCATGGGTATTTCTAGATGCAGACTATGGTTAGGACATTCACTTTCTGGCTGTTGACCCAGGATCCAGGTTTAGTGATATAGTCCCACCAAATTCACCACCACCTGCTTCTCTTCTATAGAAAAGGGATGACAAAGAATACAACACGAGCATTAACCTACTGTGATGTGTTAACTTTCACAAGACAATTACAAACAAAAATACAAAACAAGAGGAGAAGGGGAAAGGAGTGGGTGTCCATGTTCCACTGTCCCTCATTGCTGAGTAGAGCCATTCTGACTCTTAATAGTGAGTAAGGTATTTTCTCACTTATATTTTGTTCTGTTGTTACTGGGACTATTAGATGAGTGAAGTCATTCTGTCCATCCAACATGTTGATATTGTCTCTCTCATTACTTGAAGAGAATAGCCTATACAGAATCTCTGTGGTTTCTAATGCCGCGTCTTCCTTTCGGCACTATAATCATCCTTAGGTCAAGACTATTCAACATTGGCTTAAGTTCTGACATACACATGGATTCTTACATCAACATCCTCTAATCCCAAGGTGCAACATTAAAATGTAGTATTCCCACAGTAAAAAGTAACAATCAGAACAGAGAAAATTCTCATACCAGAAAAAAAACATACATGTACATTTCTCTGATATTAAGTACATGATAATCATACCTAATAATTTAATCATAAAATTTAATGCCGGAGCCAATGGTTTTGAATTTTCTTCAGGGGTTAATCCATAACTAAAACATACATTGTTTTTTCCCACTGCGTACCGCAGATGAGGATAGTAGCCGCTGTGATATATTTTGTCAATGACTGCTATTATTAGGAGTATTTATTAGAATAACTTATGCCGCATGGTCCAGTCTTCTGAATATTGCAAGCAATTTATTCACAATCTTCGCTTCTGTTCCTACTACGGTGAGGTGATGCGGATTGAATCCTATCCGAACATTGATTTTGATCACGCGTTTACTTCCTTTGTTCATGAAGTTATATTCTCAACCATGGCGTCCCTAGCAATATTTTATGAAATGATTACATGTCCCTCCTCATATGGAGTGGTTACTAATCTGTTAACAAAAGGATGGTACTAAAATTTAGCACTATAGTTCCAAGTTACAGATTTTGATGTGGCGAAGTATTTTATCCCCTGACTAAGAGTCAGGAATACGCGTAATCATTTGTATGTCCCCGCATGGATAAAATTTCCCTTCTATAGTCCATAGATTATTTGCAGATTTCTAAGCATAGATATTGAGATATATTTCACAACGCATAGAAGGTTTTATTCATATGAATATAAAATTGACAGACACTAGTTCTTTACTATGAAGTATGAATCAGGGGTCTGCTCCTACATTGAGAAAATCTATAGAATGTGTTTCAGACATGAGAGTTGATACTCTACAGTATACCTAATTTTCATAGATTATAGGCACTATTAGTTAGATATAAGTTCATAATGCCTATGAAAGATAATAACATATGGATTTGAATGTGTAAGACATAGGAAAAATTACCGCGTGGCGCCCACATGTGTTTCCTTAGTAAACATCATCCAGCCTGGTTTAAGAGAATTGTAACTAATTCTTAATTAAACATACTGGTCTATGTAATACATAAATATATCTTAATAATGTAGATAACATACCAATTGGCTTGCAGAGAATGATGATTTTAAAAGGCAAAATACTTTTCCCCACAAGGGGAAAGACACATGTCAGGGTCTTAAACTTGGCTCGCTAACCTAACACATGTGAGACAGTACAAGTGCAACGTGATTTGACGTAAGACTCAACGACACACCGTTCAATGGATTTATTCACATATCAAATACAGAACGATGATCACAACAATATATACTTGATACTTCAATACACTTACATCCACAATACAGCTCACAAGTCTAACACTCAAGATGTCCAGACACTCGACTTTCAAGCACAGAAAACCACACAACGCCTTTCTCTCATCATACGTCCGTCCGAGTCGAAGTCCCAGAGCTGTCTGCCGCTAGTTCGCAACTTGCCTCCCACCTGAGGTGGCTTCACGAGGCATGCGTGCGTCTTGCGTCGTCCTGGCCTGACCGCTGGTCGCTCGGGCCAC
>JACEFZ010019535.1:5000-20824 GCA_014155875.1 Cepaea nemoralis
GTTTGTGGTGTGTCGCCTGGCTAGGCCCCCCATCACCTGTGTGTAGTATCTTGTCAATCCAAATGGGCATGTGTTCAACCACTCTGTTGTTCAACTGCCACTCTGATTTGCTGATGTAGGTAGATTGGCACATGCATGAGAATTGGTAAATGCAGTTGGATTGGGCGTACAGAGAGACATATTCTTTTACTGCTGGGGTGGGAATAGGTGTGGTTCTGTACCTAATAACTGGATTCTCTATTTACACGTTCCTTTTAATTCACAATGTATGTCCCTTTAGATCTGTTTGTGCTGTTGCTGAAGAATATCACGTGAGTCGAAATGTTGGAGTACTTTTGTTATGGCTTAGCTTATTTATTACATCTTTGCTAAAGTTGCATATCATTTGCAGGACCACGCAGTCAACCCTAGCATTGTTTGCAAGTTTACGTTCGGTAGTTTGCCATTGCTCTACGAACGACTGGCACTCACACCATTTTATGAATACTAACGCATGTCTGTCTGATGCCATATCGCCCGCAGCTTTGTTTCGAACTCAGTATTCAAGATTACGAATTGCGTGACTAATCCCTTCGTCAGAGAGCTCCCACTAAATGTGCATCTATATAACAAGATAGATAATATAACAAGAGAACCCCCACTAAATGTACATCTATATAACAACACAGATAATATAACATGAGAACACCCACTAAATGTACATCTATATAGATAGCAACACAGATGATGTAACAAGAGAGATCCCACTAAATGTACATCTATATAACAACACAGATAATATAACATGAGAACACCCACTAAATGTACATCTATATAGATAGCAACACAGATGATGTAACAAGAGAGATCCCACTAAATGTACATCTATATAACAACACAGATAATATAACACGAGAGCTCCCACTAAATGTACATCTATATAACAACACAGGTAATATAACAAGAGAACTCCCACTAAATGTACATCTATATAACCACACAGATAATATAACAAGAGAGTTCCCGCTAAATGCACATCTATATAACAAGACAGATAATATAACAAGAGAGCTCCCACAAAATGTACATCTATATAACAATCGTAGATTGATTAGAGAAATTGGACGTAGACAGTCAAAATTGTTTGGACATGTTATGAGAAGAAATGGACTGGAGAACTTAGTGACAACTGGCAAGATCGAAGGGAACAGACCAAGAGGAAGACCGAGAGGAAAATACCTGGATGGCTTGGCCACATTGCATGGACGAGACAGGAACACTGAGCTGATCCTCGACTCTGGTGATCGAGTGAAATGGCGAGTCATGACCGCCCACGCTTTCAGGCATGGCACATGATTGCTTGATTGATTGATAACAACACAGATATTACAACAAGAGAGCTCCCACTAAATGTACATCTATTATATAACAACACAGATAATATAACAAGAGAGCTCCCATTAAATGTACACCTATATAACTACACAGATAATATAACAAGGGAGCTCCCACTATATGTACATCTATATAACAACACAGATAATATAACAAGAGAGCTCCCACTAAATGTACATCTATATAACTAAACATATAATATAACAAGAGTGCTCCCACTAAATGTACATCTATATGACAACACAGATAATATAACAAGAGAGCTCCCATTAAATGTACATCTATACGACAACACAGATAATATAACAAGACAGCTCCCACTAAATGTACATCTATATGACAACACAGATAATATAACAAGAGAGCTCCCATTAAATGTACATCTATATGACAACACAGATAATATAACACGAGACCTCCCATTAAATGTACATCTATATAACAACACGGATAATATAACACGAGAGCTCCTACTAAATGTACATCTATATAACAACACAGATAATATGACTAGCGAGCTTCCTCTAAATGTATATCTATATAACAACACGGATAATATAACAAGATAGCTCCCATTAAATGTACATCTATATAACAACACGGATAATATAACAAGAGAGCTCCCACTAAATGTACATCTATATAACAACACGGATAATATAACAAGAGAGCTCCCACTATATGTACATCTATTATATAACAACACAGATAATACAACAAGAGAGCTCCCACTAAATGTACATCTATTATATAACAAAACAGATAATATAACAAGAGAGCCGCTACTAAATGCTGTCATCTGAAATCACATCTGCCATGTGTCGCAGGACAAATAATGCGGCAAGTGCCCGTACACATATAGATTATCGGGAAGTAGAAAAGTATAGCGCACACTGAACGCACAAGAGCTGACTTGGAGATGAAGGATATGCCATTGTTTATAAGGGAAAACCTGGACTGATTCGTGTCCGCTCATTTGTCGTCTCTTCAATTGTCACGATTTGCCCCGTCAGCTGTAGTTACTTGCCGCTGCAGCTGTGGTTACGTGTTCCTGCAGCTGTGGTTACATGTCCCCTCAGCTGGGGTTATTTGTTCCCTTCAGCTGTGGTTAATTGTCCCGTCAGCTGTGGTTACTTGTCTCTTCAGCCGTGGTTACTTATCCCTTCAGCTGTGGTTACTTGTCCCTGTCAGCTGTGATTAGTTAATTGTCCCTTCAGCCGTAATTGTTTCTTCCTTTGGCTATCATTATCTACCCACCTACCCTTGTGACAGTACTTGTTCATTCAGCGATTATTGTTTACTCCTTGAGATTTCATTATCAGTCTTTCAGCTGTAATTATTTGTCCCTTCTGCAGCAATTATTTGTCCCTTCAGCTGTAATTATTTGTCCTTTCAGATGTAATTATTTGTCTCTTCAACGGTAATTATGTCCCTTCAGCTGTAATAATTTGTCTCTTCAGCTGTAATAATTTGTCTCTTCAGCTGTAATTATTTGTCCCGTCAGCTGTTATTCTGAGGCTCCCATTGTGTCCATGGCTATCAATGTCTTCGTTTTCACTTATCGTTCAGTTCTTTTTCACTCATCTTTCAGCCCTTTTGAGGTTTGTGCGTCAAGCCTAATTATGCACCTTCAGTAGTCGGCGTGTCAGTGTGCATTTGTGTAACGGAGTGACTATTCGCAATGGCATTACGAATAGAGAAAAAATTATATTCGCAATCGAAGTAGGTCACGTGATTATTCCTGTGCGTGTGTCCATATTACAATATTTTGTTGGCCATAGAAAGTGTCAAATTGAGAGAATCATCACTGCTGCGATATTATCAGAACATAAATAGTAGGACGGTAACGTAAACAAACATGGATGCCTGGTATTCTAACAGTAAGTGTACAGAAACGAAAGTTAACAATTCTTGAACTCGCCTGGGGACAGAATTATTTGTAGGGATCGTTATTTGTATTGGGGATACCTGTTCGGAAAAATTATTCTTGATATTTAAACAGGACTAACGTAAAATGTAAAAATAAAACGGGATGCCAAACAACAACAAAAAACCGGACAGAAGTAAGAAGAAGAGAGATTCATTAAAAAATACAGAGAATTCGGCAGAATTAAACTCGCAGCAGTGAACATTCCTATTTAAATTAACCATCTTCTTAATGGCCCAAACTAAAATTTGCACTCAATCCTACCCTTGCCCCAGGTTTATGTTCTAGGCAATGTTACGTTAAGTAGTTTGCCATTGCATTCTGAACGAGAAGTCAACGTCGCAGTCCAACCTGAGGCGTGTAGCAAACGAGCGCGCCAGGCTAAGGCTTTAGTTGAGCTGAGCTTGGAACCGACATCACTGCATTCAAGACATTCCTATACGCGCTTCGTCCCCTCGTTCAACAGCCAGCGAAGAGTCACACTACTAATCGTTCCCATCGCTATCTGATTGAAAGTTCTCCTGGTCTTCCCTCTCAGTTTCGAGATTCTTCCAGAACCCCTGCCGATCCCCTACGCAATCCCTTTCTTTCTACATACGGGTTCTCAATCTGTTCCCCCGCCTTCTCCATCTGATCCCATTGGCGTACGACCACCTCCCCCTTTGTAACGCTATCTCAGATAAATAGCTATGGCTGGGCCACATGGCATACCTGAAACAAGAACACAGACCCTGATCTGAGGCTGATGGTTGTATGAGATGGCGAAACACGAGCATCCTTCCTATTCACGTGATAATGATGATGATGATGATGATGATGATGGTTGTATGAGATGGCGAAACACGAGCATCCTTCCTATTCACGTGATAATGATGATGATGATGATGATGGTTGTATGAGATGGTGAAACACGAGCATCCTTCCTATTCACGTGATAATGATGATGATGATGATGATGATGATGATGATGATGATGATGATGATGATGATGATGGTTGTATGAGATGGTGAAACACGAGCATCCTTCCTATTCACGTGGTGAGGATGATGATGATGATGATGATGATGATGATGATGATGGTTGTATGAGATGATGAAACACGAGCATCCTTCCTATTCACGTGGTGGTGATGGTGATGATGATGATGATGATGATGATGATGATGATGGTTGTATGAGATGGTGAAACATCACGTGATGATGATGATGATGATGATAATAATGGTGGTGGTGGTGGTGATGATGACCTATCCACCACCACATTCCATTCCTGTATTTAATTACCAACGAATAAACGGACATCAAATGGGTGTCAATGAACGACATTCGAAAATATTCCCGGCATTCCGCGTTGTCCTATTTTAATCTTCATTTAATGACACAAAGGTCAAGTGCGGTCAAAGTGCGCATCACCGTTATTATATTCTCAGGCGCTTTGTTAGCGATCATCATCATCAAGCGCCCTGTTAGCTGGCATGGTAGTCCATGACTCTCTGCAGATTTCGGCCTTTGGTGTTCTGAATCAACTCTGCTGATGATATTCCTTCATGTTACCATCTCAGACCATCCAGCGTCATTTCTTTTGGTCTGCCTCTGCTTCTTTTCCCCTCGATCTTTCCAGTTGTCACGATGTTCTCCAATGCCTCTCCATTCATCACATGACCATAGAAAGCTGTTCGTCTCATTCTTATTGTTGAATATAATGTTCTAGTTTCATTAGCCTCTTTCGGACAGTCGTTGTTAGTTGCTCTGGTAGTCCAAGAAATTCGAATCATTCCGTCTCAGCAACCACATTTATGTTGCTTCCAAGTTCTTTTTAATTTGTTCATTTACATTCCAAAATTCACAACAGTCAGTTAGACTAAAATATTCACTTCTCGTCCTTCCTTGACTCGGGAACGCATGTTATAAGTAGCTCAGATGTCAGAGTGGATTCACCTGATTGCGAGGGAAAGGGTAAAAATATGGAAAGTTAATTCACACGCAAAAATCAGTCTCGCGTGGACTACTCTCAAGGTCCAAGCGAGCGAACGAAAAAATAAAACATTTAAACAATTAAATTACAAATTAAAACTGAGGTTAATCAACTGATTAGTAAAAAAAACAAAAAATTTAGGTTTAGTTTAGTCAACTGATCAACATCACGGCACACGGATGTAACCCATAACTGCTCCGTTCTACTCCTAACTCAAACCTGAGTCCGGAGAATCTCAGCTCAGTGCACGAACTCCATAGCACCGGCAAGGATCCTGAAATACTTTGGGTAGATTTGTAACTCGAAATTTTGCTCGGGCAGCGCCGTTAGGCTGCTCTTTTTCGACTTCCAACTGCCAAGGGATTTTTTACGTGCGCAACAATACACACGGGCGTCCGATTTCACTACCCAGAAACAAGGGAAATTTTTGTTACTAGCAGTAGAAGTCCACGTGAAAAAAATACCGGGGCTTGAACCCGGGACTTCCAGCACTCGAGGCGGACACCATACCTCGAGACCACTCAGCCCGCCTTTAAAAAAAAAATAAACACAAAAGAAAGGAAACGCCCCTTTCATGCCCGTAAGGCGCATTGGGCATGTGCAACTAGACCCATATTTACAGGCCAGACACCATTCAGTAGGGGATGTCGTTGGTATCATCCCGGACGCCTTGATTTCCCAAAACAATCCCTATACAGATGGTACTTCGGAATCGGGTCCGGAGGAAAATCTCTACGCCAACCTGGATAGATGCAAGCCCGTTTCAGGCAGACGACCTCACAACCAATACAGCAGACATGAGAGTTAAAACATAGTAGAAGATTAAAGGCCTACCATGCAGGGTATCCCCTATCAAAGGAGAAGTAAGGTGCCTCCTTTCCTCTGCTAGCCTACGGGACACCCTTGG
This sequence comes from Cepaea nemoralis, assembly GCA_014155875.1. Classification (NCBI taxonomy): domain Eukaryota; kingdom Metazoa; phylum Mollusca; class Gastropoda; order Stylommatophora; family Helicidae; genus Cepaea; species Cepaea nemoralis. The sequence goes on from JACEFZ010019535.1 coordinate 11,184, forward strand.
GCAAGGTGGAGTACCCGTTTACTTAGCCCCCCCCCCCCCCCCCAAATCAGGTAACGTGAAGCCATTGTGCAGGTGGTGGATGAAGTTGAAGAGCAGCCGACAGATAGTTGTAGGTTATTTCTCTAATTTCACCACGGTAGACAGAGGATATCTTTTTGGAGACAATGGCTATGCCATCGACCCTTATGGTCACAGCTAAGAAGGGAAGCAATGGCAAACACCCTATTCTACATTTACCTAGAAAATCATGTTTCGTCAATTCATAGAAAATTAGAGGGTGCTCCATACAATCAGTCTTGCCCGTTAGGGGTAATAATGTGTACCAGGTGAGAAGAAATAAATTGGAGAACTTGGTGACAAATGGCAAGATTGAGGGGGAAAGAACATGGGGAAGACAGAGAAGTAAATACCTGGATGGCTTGGCCACGTGGCATGATTGAGACAAGAACACTGAGCTGATCTACGACTCTGGTGATTGAGTGAGATGGCGACCCATGACCGCCCACGCTTATCGGCATGGCACATGATGATGATAATAAGGTCGTCCCGCTTGCCGATCCGACGGTCATGAGTTCGAACCGCAGCTGGGCGGTTGAGTTGACTTAAAATGGATACCAATCATTTTTTGGGAAGTGAAGTCGGCCGAGACGATACTGACCACAAGACAATAAAAGTAACAACGTAGATGCATTCAAGATGTGATAGTTAATTTAGACATGGCAGCAACACAAGCAGTTCATCTGGCTTACGATGGAGATAAATGTCAAAAGTTTGTTTTGGTTATGGGGGGACAATTTATGGGGGATTATTTCAGGTTATATTTCGTAATATTACGAACTACTTTAGAACCCCAGCTAAGCGAAACGCAGCTTGGATTTAGGAAAAACAAAGGATGCACAAACGCCATTTTTGCTCTTAGACAACTTATAGAAAAATCAATTGAATTCAATGAAACACTCTACTTAGCCTTTGTCGACCAAGAAAAGGCATTTGATAGGGTAGATAGAAACAAGCTGTGGGAAATCCTTAAACAATATGGAGTGAGTACACATCTAACAAACCTATGTAGAAGTTTATACAACAACAGTGAATGCATAGTGAGAGCAACTGGAGGACACTCAGAACCCTTCACCATAAGATCTGGAGTACGACAAGGTTGTGTCCTGTCCCCTCTCTTGTTCATAACATATATAGACAACATATGTAAAGAAACCAGCCAAGCAGAGACAGCAAGAATACCGCATGATGAGAACACAGAAGAAGAACCATCTGCAAATCTAACCATTAGAGAACTCCTGTTTGCGGACGACCAAGCACTAATAGCAAAATCAGAAGCTGAATTACAAGACCACATGAATAGTCTAAACGAAATGTGTAGGGAACATAACATGAAAATTAGCACAAGCAAAACAGAGGTAATGACTATAACTAAAGAAGAACAAACAGCAACAATTCACCTAAACGAACATCCCTTGAAACAAGTAAAGAGCTTCAAGTACTTAGGAAGTATAATATCATCAAATGGCAGATCAGAAGACGAGATCGAAAATAGGTGCAATAAGGCAAATCAACTCATTGGACAAATGGCACCAATACTAAAGAACAAACATGTATCAATAACTACTAAGAAAGCACTTTACAACACAATCTTCCTACCAACTCTGTGCTACCAATGCCAAACCTGGACAATGACAGAAAAAGAGAAAAGAAAAATCACAACAACAGAAATGAGGTTCCTGAGAAGAATACTCAACGTATCAAGAAGAGATAAGATCAGAAATGAAGAAATCAGGACTAAAGTGGGGGTTAAAGCTGCTCTAGATTTTATTAGAAAGCAGCAAGTCAAATGGTTTGGCCATGCAAGTAGGCTACCAGTCAACAGCATGCCACAACAAGCAATGATGTACAGACCAGATGGAAACAGAGGAAGAGGCCGACCACGTAAACGTTGGACGGAGGGAATAACAGAATCCATGGGAATGTCGATATACGAAGCCCATAACCGGGCACTCTCACGAAGTTTATACTTCACCTCGACACCGCAAGGTACAAGAGGAACACGATGAGATGAGATATTTCGTAATTCTTAGCAAAATAATTCTTAGCCAAACCTAATCCATTTGACATTTGTTATTGCATGTTTTCCTCATTCTTTTACACCTACTGTCATCTTTCTGATATATTTATTATTCTAACCACGTAGATTCCTGTAATCACTGTCAGTAGACACACAATACATCACCACCAAGTTCCTGAAATGACAGCATTACTTAATAGCTGAGGTCTGTACCGCCTCCATGGCTACAATCCGCCATGTCCTTGGAGCACTCCCTGTACTGCTGATCAGGCCCAGCCAATCAGATCACCAGTTTGTGACCTCTAACCTTCCTAGTGTTTGGTATAGGCGAGTCCTCTAAAAGTACTGGAGAGTTTTGGTCATAAACAATAACTTTAGGAAGGGAAAAACCCAACTGCACCTCCCCGTGGTAGAGGATGGAAACACACCACGGTGTGGCTAACACAGCTCTGGGGACCGAGTATCCACCGGAATAAGTGGACAACTCTGCAGCTGAGCAGAGCGGGGCACTCACTTGTCCTTACAGTCAGAAATGGCTGTCAAAGGCAGAGGTAAAAAGACCACCATGTGAATGTGGAAGGCAAGGGGAAACCACCACATTATCTTCCCAAGACTTCATGGCAAAACATATATCAGAGTTAGTGAACGACGTTAATGGCTGTCTTAGGACATCCTCGTCCGGTAGGGACAGTCATGAGCCACAGGTGACACCAGACCGTCATCCAGCTACTGATGGCAAAATCATAAATAAAATAAATAAATTTAGAGTAGGAACATGGAATGTTAGGACATTAAATGAGCTAGGAAAGTTGACCAATGTTCTAAGAGAGATGGATAGCATGAAAATGAATATACTAGGCGTTAGTGAGATGAGATGGAAGGGATCGGGCAAAATTATAGCTGACAATCACACAATCATTTATTCTGGAGGGGATACACATGAAAAAGGTGTAGGAATAATATTAGACGAAAAAACAGCCAAGTCAATTAATGGATACTGGTGTATTTCAGACAGAGTAGTTATGGTAAAAATCAAAGGCAAACCAATAGACATAAATATTATACAGGTATATGCACCAACAACAAGCAGTAGTGATGAAGAAATACAGCACTTTTACGACGAAATAGAAATGGTGATGGCTCAAATTGGATCACAAGAAATAAAAATAATACTTGGTGATTTTAATGCAAAAGTAGGAAAGGGGAAAATGGAGGATGTAGTGGGGAATTATGGTTTAGGTACAAGAAATGAAAGAGGGGAAAAGAGGGTGTTACACATGGTTTAAATACCATAAAAGACGACTGTACACATGGAAAAGCCCTGATAAGAAAATACGCAACCAAATTGACTACATACTAATTAATAAAAGATATAGAAATGCTTTAATTAATGTAAAGACGAATGCCTGGTGCTGACTGTAATAGTGATCATGTACCACTATGTGGACAAATAAAAGTAAGATTAAAGAGAGGGGAAAAATGGTTAAGAACATGAGACTTAATAAAGAGGTTCTGAAAATAGATAAAGAACTGCAAGAACAATACAGAGTAACTGTGAAAAATAGGTACAATGCGATAGCTAAAATACAGAATATAAATGAACAATGGGAAATGTTAAGGGACTCCATTCATCAAACTAGCAAAGAAGTATTACCGGAGAGAGGCAAAATAGCTAAGAAAAAATGGATGAATGAAGAAATATTAAAACTGATGGACAAAAGAAAACAGAGTAAAAATGACAAACAAGAATACGCTAAGATAAATAATGAAATAAAAGATAAATGTGGGAAGGCTAAAGAAAGTTGGTTAAACGAGCAATGCAAAAAAATTGAATTAAATTCCATTAATGATACAAAAAATATGTACAGACAAATCAGTGAGCTTACAGGAAGAAAAATAAGAATAAATACAGGGTGTTTGAAATCAAAAACAGGAAAGATATTATTAGAGGAAGGTGCTACAATGAAAAGGTGGAATGAGTATATAAGAGAATTATATGACGGAGAAATGGAAGAATTAACAGAAGATAGTAACTTAGAAGGTCCACCTATTCTGAAAGAAGAAGTCGCTGACGCTATGAAACGTATGAAGAAAGGAAAAACAGCTGGGCCAGATGAAATCACAATAGAAGAATTAGAAGTGTTGGGAGAATTTGGAGTAGATATATTAACCAAAAATGTTGAATGATATTTACAGTAGTGGATATTTACCTAGTGATATGCTGAAATCTGTATTTATAGCTATACCAAAAAGACCAGGAGCAATTGATTGTGAAGATTTTCGTACAATTAACCTCATAAACCATATCACTAAGCCTCTACTCAGAATCATAATGAGAAGAAACAAAAAGAAAATAAAAATGGAAATTAGTGAAGAACAGTATGGATTTGTGAAAGGAAAGGGCACAAACAGTGCAATTTATACATTACGGACACTAATAGAAAGGTCAATAGAGAAACAGAGAGACATATATTTGTGCTTCATAGATTATACTAAGGCATTTGATAAAGTAAAACATGATGAACTGATTAAAATGTTGGAAGATATCAACATTCATGGAAAATATTTAAGAATAATAAAGAATGTTTACTGGAACCAAGTAGCAGCAATTAAAATGGGAAATAAAGAGGGTAGTTATGAACAGATAAAGCTAGGAGTACGACAGGGGTGTGTCTTGTCACCAGATCTTTTCTCCCTGTATAGCGAAGTAATAATGAGAGAGATCAAAGAAATGCCAGGAATACTAGTTGGAGGTTATAATATAAATAATATACGCTATGCAGATGACACAGTATTGGTGGCGGATAATTCAACAGACCTACAACAATTATTAGACGTTGTAGTAACAGAGAGTGCAAGGAAAGGACTCTCCTTGAATATCAAGAAAACTAGTAACAATGGTAATATCAAAGAAAATGGTGACACCAAAATGTGACATAGAAATAGAAGGAAAAATCATTAGTGGATAATTTTAGATACCTAGGGGCATTTATAACATCAGATGGAAGATGTACAACAGAGATTAGGAGCAGAATAGGGCAGGCAAAAGCCGCATTTCAGAAAATGAAGAGTATCTTGTGCAATAAGTCACTGTCACGGAAAAAACTGCAGTTTATTGATTCCTTGATAACTTACATATTAAAATACAAGGAAGGAGAAGGGTTAACAATCGTGTACTTCATTCTGAGAGGAGGACGAATAAAAGATCATTGACCGACACAGATATGAAAATAGGATACAGATGTTCGCAGAGTCATTGCCTGACGATCGGAACGGACACGGAGAAACGGGACGATAGCGCTGGGGACACGCGACCGGAGAAAACGATCAACGAGTGAAGTTGCTTTGAAGTATTCGCGTATGGGGAAACTCAGGGAACAGCGTAACAGCGAATGAAACGAGCAACTAATCACTACGTGAATTCACCGCCTTGTGATGTACAGGATACGTCAAGATGCGACTGTTGATGTATGGACATCCAACAATCACGGAAGAACGGGAAACCCAATATAAATAGTAGCAACTGGGGTTGCTAGTTAGTGTGTGTTCCAAACTGGGCTGAATGAGATATGCTCCTGAGTGGGGAAAGAAATACACGTCCCTAATGGTTTAAAGAAGAGGGGATATTAGTGTGTTATTCGCTAGTGTATTTCGATTCCAGGAAGCATAAGTGCATATATAAGGTATTAATATCTTAGTGTAATAGTAGCATAGGGATATAGGTGTTTGTTCTTAACGTGTGAAATTGCATTCGTTTATCTAGTCGTGTAAACTTTAGTGCACTCAGAAATCGTATGTCCGTATGTTTTTCGGAGGCTTTTCAGTATGGCTAGAGAAGGACTCTCACATAAGAACATTATATGAAGCAGACTCATATCACCAGATTACCTATCTTCTCCACAGGTTCAAATCCCCCTATTGAAATCAGAGAAGAGATGAAGGTTACTGCACTTGAGCAAATAAAGTACCTACTTAGAACCAACAAGAACATAGACATGTTTTAATATGAAGAAGTGATAACTTAACGTCAAATACAGAACACTGTATGCTCAAACGAATATACAACTAAAACCCTTAAAAGGAAAAAGACGTTAACCTGTGGCAAGCAGGGATACTTAAAACTGCACTGCAATTGCACTGTGCCGAAACATTAAACTTTATTAACAATAGACATGATGTAGAACATTCATAGTAACTCTAGACAATGTTGGATAGTGGCGGTGTGTATTCAGAGGTGGATTATAATACCGGTCCAAAACGGGAAATATATGAACTTCAGTGACTTACCAAATCGGATTATTTTCTGGTGATAAGACATTGAACAGTTGTTTTCTTCAAGAATTGGATTAAGTCCAGACTCAAGCAGGAGGAGATCATTCAGGGTGAGATCACCCCATTTCTGTGTGTGCTGTCCTGTGTTTTGGCGGACAGAAGAGGCGAGAAGAACTACGGCACATACGAAGTCAACCGTCCTATCTTGCATTCACACTAGTAGACAATACCAACTACATATACACAGTCCATACATACACCAGACATAGTTTTTATTAATAAATCTTTTATTTTTGAAAGGAACTGTTGTCGGAGTATGTGTTGAGGGAATAACAGAGAGAGTGAAAGAAATAGATATATGGAAGGGAAGACAGAAGGGAGGAGTGTAGACAGAAGTCAGTCAATAATCCCAACAGATAATAAGTTTGAAGATGTGCTTGTTGATTCCACATTCCTCCCGGGAAAACAAGTGACAGTCACTATCACTGAATGTAAGAAAGAGAGTGCTGAAATGCTATGTAGAACCAGTTTTGCTGTATGGCAGTGAATCTTGGAATGTAAATGAACAAAGTAAGAAGAAATTAGAAGCAACAGAGATGTGGTTCCTGAGACGAATGTTGCGAATTCCTTGGACTGCCAGAGTAACTAACGATGACTGTCTGAAACAGGCTAATGAAACTAGAACATTATATACAACAATAAGACAGAGACAAACATCTTTCTTCGGTCACGTGATGAGAAGAGAGGCATTGGAGAACATCGTAACAACTGGAAAGATCGAGGGAAAGAGAGGCAGAGGCAGACCAAGAGAAATGATGCTGGATGGATTGAGACGGTGGCATGGAGGAATATCAGCAGCAGAGTTGATCCAGAAAACCAAAGACCGAGATCTGTGGAGAGCCATGAACGCCTTCGCCAGCTGGTACGGCACTTGATGATGATGATGAGTTCATTTAGTAGACAGGGGAACATGCTTCTGTGTCTGGCATATGTGCAGTTACTTTTTGATACTATATGATACTGTAGGAAAACTCTTAACATTATTTTAAAACATTTTTTGTTGTTGCGTATCCCTTACGGGACGTTGCAGTCAACACAAGCATTTTCAGCTGCTGTTGATGTACTAGGCAAGTGTTACGTTCAGTAGTTTGCCATTGCTTTCTGAACGACCGGCCCCTATACCTTTTTCGAAAAAACCAGCACCGCCGTGTTTCGAACCCGGGTATTGAGGACTTACAAACCGCGTTCGCAAGCCCTTTAGCCACAGAGATAAGATTATTCAGACATATAAATAGTAAAATGGGCACTCTTCCGACAGACGGGTCTAAATAGTTCTGCAGTGAATAAGTCAGGGTTTAGGGTTAGTGTTAGTTATATAAAATTATTCACTGCAGAACTATTTAGACCCGTCTGTTCGGAAGAGTGCCGTAAAATGTTACTATATCTTCCGATTGACGGGCCTAAATAGTTCCGCAGTGAATAAGTCAGGGGTTAAGGGTTAGGGTTAGTGTTAAACTAACACTGACCCTAACCCTTACTTATTCACTGCGGAACTATTTAGACCCGTCAATCGAAAGAGTGCCTTGGTGTTTGTTTCCTTCGTTTGAATAACGAAGACACAAACAATAGATTGCACGATTTATTGCCTGGCATATTTCGCTGCATCTCGTCAGGTACATACTGCAGAAATCACACAACTTACGTGAATTAATTAGATAAATCCTTCAAACTGAAATATACACATGTTCGCACAATAATGTCGATTGTCTACCACGGTAATTTTAAACTGACTATCATGTCTTTCTGCTTACACAAGGACGGCTTACAAAGGTTGATTAGTATAGCTTCAGCAAACTTTAACAATCGACTACTCTGTGTGTTGAACAACACACGGAAGGCACTGTCTCTTTCAACCACGTGGCCACTCTCGAGCACGTCTCCCGACCGATGAAGCCAGACTTTTCCGGTGTGTCGGCCTGCCTAGGCTACCATCTTCTGTGTGTAGTATCTTGTCCAACCAATTCGGAATATGTTCCGAAACCCAGCAATGTAACTGTTGCTCTGTTCTGCCTATGTAGATGGCCTGGCATCTGCATGTAAATTGGTAAATACTTCTTCTTCGTTCATCCGGAGTTTTTTTCCGGACGTGATTGCGTTGTGCCTGTTTATAGCAGAGCTGCGTTCTTGCGCCGTTAGGCCGACACATCCGATTTCTGCGGGCATTTGTTGACCGGGTTAACCTTCCCGGGGGTTTCTTAGGATGTTAGACTCTCACTGTTGTGGTGTTATCTCCCATCCCAGCTGGCCCATATAGAACAGCCAAAGCATCCTGGTCAGGCCCTCAAGGGAAGGCAGGGGCAGACCATGGGCATTCCCCGCCATCCAAGGAGGCTTCCATAATTGCAGAGCCATACACACAGCGCTCTGGTACTGGGCTCACCCAAGGAATCGTCACGTCCTGCACATGGCTGCTTAGCCTCACTTCCGTATATTGGGCCTTCCGTTCACCATAGGCTGTTCTTCCAGAAAGCCAGAAGAATGCAGTTCTGCAGATGACATCCACACAGTGAGCTTTCGATTCGGACTTTCCACGTAATGGATTTGCTATCCAAGCAATATTCCATTTTGTGCCACTAGGACACTTTTTCCACCTTTTTTGAAGCCCACACAGTGAGCTTTGATTCGGACTTTCCACGTAATGGATTTGCTATCCAAGCAATATTCCATTTCATGCCTCTGGGAAGGCTTGTGTAACCGACATGCCTGAGGTATGAAGTGTGGCAGTCTAAATACTTCTTCATGTACATTTAAATGTCAACCTGAATACAGTTAAAGTAAGCTGCAGTCGACTTGAGCTTGTTGATATTTCCATAGAGCTTGTCCTCGAATGAAGCAGGTGTGGGCCAAAATATCTTTCTCTGTTCTGCATATATTGGGCACTCTTGCAGCAAATGTTTTAGCTGTCATTTTACCAGTTCCACAATTACATTCATCTGTATCTCCTATCTTTAGTTTGTTGAACAAGTGGTATTTCAACCTGTTGTGTCCTGTGCGGAGTCTGAAGATTGCTACTTGTTCTCTTCGGTGAGTTTGTAATATGCATCATCCTTCTGGTGGCCTGGATGCTCTGATTCCCATTTGGTTCTATAAGTGCTTTTTATCAACCTCTTTGCCTCATTATAGGTTATGTCTATGTCAGGCTGTGGTAGTCGTCCGCCCTCTTTTGCCAGTCTGTCAGCCTCTTCATTTCCAGGTATACTGCAATGTGATGGGCCCGTATTCCATTTTAGTG